>DWLH01002089.1:0-11388 GCA_018249795.1 Heliconius telesiphe telesiphe | reverse complement strand
GTCGAACAACGCCTCACTGTGAACGAGATGATTATGAAATCGATTGCAGCTCCGAAAGACAAAACGCGACGTTGAATTCCACCTCACAGCACGTAATGCCTCCAAAATTAGATGGAAAATATGATATAGGTTTTCTTTGCATACTTATATTATTCTTTTAATTAACAATAAGTACGTAATATATATGTATTACAATGTGAAAATCTCATACAGCAGGCAAATCACGATCTTCTAATAGAAAGTTAATTTAAAGCCATTGTATGAAATAGTTTAAGCAAACAATTTCTCAATTCACAGGTCCCCTATATTATTTCTTTTTTTATAAATGGCTGCCAAAATATACACTCACGTGTTAGATTTCACTATCGTTGCCCGCCTACTCTTTCCCTGCTTCAAGCGGACACCCTCTCTTTTCATAAAATTTTATAGACAGAGTGTTGAGCGGTAGCTCTTAACGCCGCGCTTTGTCTGATTACCTGAGCGATGAAGTATCGAATACAAAATGACATTACTGCTATGGTCTTCTTATTTCTGGCATTAATGTTTGACGCTTGTGGCAAAGTCCCTTCCTGCTCCTCTTACCTTGTTTCATTTTAGTGGCGAATAAACAATATTCCTAGTAGGTATGCTGAACTGAAAATAATTTATACATTGTTAGCGTATTCGTGTAAAAGAAGGTAGATTTAGGTGGAAAATAACTCTTAAAGCAGTGGAATTGTGTCAATCGGGGGCACTTGCTTATAAATGACGGCCCCTATTGGAAGGAAACTAGTGTGAAGTATTGTTAGTAGGTGATACATATCACTTATTGCAATTACATAGTATCTCTTTCCAAATAGTTTAGAATCATATAGACGATATGTGTTTTTATCGTGTTTTTTTTAAAAATGTTACCCACTTCCGATTTCTAACAACATTTTAATAGAGTTTTTCAAACACATGAGTCATCTCTTAGTTTAATTAGAACAATTATTTTGCATCCCTTAGTGCCATAAAATAATTAAGCATCATAATCATATCTACGAGAAAATATTCCATTCACAACTCTGATGGGAATGACCTATGAAAATATATGTATCTAGTGGTCTAAATATCGCGAAATGCGTGCCAAGTAGAGCATACGCTGACGCCGATGACAAGTTCCGTTCTTTGAACTGCGTACTACTGTTGATGACGTTGTGTTTGTTATATTTATCTATAGATACTAATATTACAAAGTTGAAAAATTTCTATACTAATATTGAAAAGCTGAACGAGTTTTGTAAGTTGAACGTACGGTGTTTAGAACCTATAAGATTTCTTTGTCATTTAGCAAGTTTGAGGGTAGGGAGAGAGAGATCCTAGTGCCAAGACACTCAGCTCCCCACTTTCCACCGATTTCTGGAGGTGTTGACTGGCGGAACTCAACGCTGCGCTTTGCCTTGGCACCAGAGCGAAGAAATATTAAATATTTCATATCACTCTTAAAGTGGGAATCGAATTCATAACTTGTCGCGTTTACAGTCACTTGCTTGTGCCTCTTCGCATCGACTGGTCAGAATTCTTTCACTATCAATGCAAAAAAAAATAGGAGATGCGTGAAATTAGAAATAACATACAATATAACATAATTTAATTTCTTTAAACAATTACAGAACTCCATATAGAAAATTGTCATAATCTCTGAGAACAATCTAAGAGATCAATTATTACTTTGGTGTATTATTTGTATACATTAGTAGGAACTTTGTCTTAATTTTATCTTTGTTATCTTATGAGAGTGGGAAAATGAAAATTGTAATTAAATTATCCTGAGCGTGGATCGACGGTAGCATGGGGAAACCTAGTGTTAAAATACTGCACTTCCCCTAACTATCTAAAAAAATATATTAAAAAATACCAATAGGCTAGTCGTGGCGCAGTGGCACAGGGTGTGACTGTAAAACCGACTGGTTGTGGGTTCGATCCCCACTCGAGGAAATGAAATATTTATTTACATTTATATTTTCATTTCTTCGCTCTGGTGTCGAGGCAAAGCGCAGCGTCGAATTTCGCCACTCAACACGCAATGCTTCCAGAATTCGGCGGAAATTCTGGAACGGAGTGACCTAACACTAGGTTTCCTCTTTCTATCTTGCTGTGTGCGGGATACAGCCTGAACCTAACCACCTACCTTCCTAATAATGCATTTGAGTGACAGAACACAACGCCGCGCCATGCTACCAGAGAATTGAGAACCAGTACCAGAGTTACGAACAAATGAAAATAATTCATTCCACCGAAATTAGATAAATGCAAAAATAGTTGAATTTTTCTACAACAAAAGAATTCCTTTCCAAAATAACCATAAACTTCAAGTACAATCTATGGGATCAATTACAGCTATGGTGTATCAGATTAAATACTCTCAACTTACTTTCACTTTCAAAAGACTTAGAAACGGCCCAAAGCCATTACTTTTATCTATAACAGATCAGTTTACGTTCTGTTCTGTTGGTTGGTTTGCTGTACTTCCGCGGGATGATGTCGGAAATTGTTTCTATTTACTGTTCGATTACTACGTATATTTTTTTTAGATTCCCGCTGTATATCCCTCATATTGCATTAGGTATATTGATAGAAAAGATGGAGAGTACTGGTGCTTAGACACTCCGTAGCAAAAACGTAATAAATTTGCAACGTTTTTATTGAAAAGAGCAACTGTTGAATTTCTTTGCGGCTTCTAGTAAAATTTCCTTCCGAGCCGGTGTTAGCTTTATGTTCTATCGACGATTCAAAAAGTGCTTGAAAATGTTTATTTGGCTACTCACATGGGCAATAGTAGGAACTTTATATTAATAACTTATTTCGATACCTTTAAGGTGTAGGGACGTGCCTCCAATATGATGTAAAAGATGATTGTCGTTGGAAGTTGGTTAGATTCGGACTCGTGGTTATGTTCGTTTTTTTTCATAACAAAACAGAAACACAGACCACTAGGCCCGTATTTATAAACCGCTCTCAACTCTGAGATCGATCTTGAGATGATCTTTGATCTCCGTTTTAATCATCTATAATGGATTGATGATATAATGGATGGAGAGTCTCCATTGGAGACTTCATAAAGAGTCTCGGTAAATGGGCTATAGGCTATTTTAAGTATATGTTATAGGTTTTGAAATATAACCTATTCTTCAAAACAATTCATTCATTCATTTTACCCACTATACCTGCGGTCAAAGTAACTTCGGGCACTTAGAATTTGTCATGTATAAGTTGTTTCTATTTGGCCATGTTGGTGAAGCCAGCCGTATTTAAAAATTATTGTTTTATATGGGTAAGTATAAAAAAAAATCCGGGGTTGAATTCGGTTACTCAACACGCATTGCCTCAGGAATTCGGCGGAAAGTGGAGAACGGAAGTTTCTTAATGAGGAACAGTGTCTTAACACTTAAGTTCACAGGTTCCCTCTTCCCACAATGCAAAGTGCGGGATATAGTGTAAAGCTAAAAAAAAAGTATTAAAAAATCTTTATACAACGTGTCCGACGTACAATTGACCGGTTTTCTATATTGAATACGTAAGTTAAAAAATTATATTATTCAAGTAAACTTCTCTACTCAAACATAAATGTTAATTTACATGTAAATACCAATAAATATTTAATACTTGAATTGTGAAATACGTACATACATACAGATCATATATTTATCGTTTGTTTTTTTTTGCAAAATATTGTTATTGAAGCTTTTTTTTATATTAAAACCAAACTAGTTTATTTGTGAAGGCCGTGGATACTATTTCTTGTTAGAGGAATTATTTTTAAGCGCCTTGTCGATCGTGGCATGGCGGCACACTGTCTGACTATAAACGCGACCGTTGTGAATTCGATTTCCACTCTGGCAACAAGACAAACAGCGACGTTGAGTTAACACAATATCTTGAAATTGGGCAAAAAGTGGGAATCAAAATCACTGTATCCCTTTGCTATAAAAGGGATACAGTGTAAAGTAAAAAAAAAATCCACTTGTCCTTAAAACAAGTTGTTTCAATGTTGTTGTTTTCAATATATTCATAATGTTCTTGATCTGAACCCACTACCTAAATAATCGTTATCTATCGACATAATATTTTTAAATGTCTTTTCATATTTTTCTATAGTAAGTAGATAAATACGGTATCCGTGACGCGAAAACAGTAGGAATATCCGATCTCACTCCACGCTCGAACGGTCACAAATCGATTCAACGTGGACTAATGTTGTTTGTTTCGGTATTAATTTGCACTAAATATTTGTTGTTTTGTATATCTTCTTCATCATTTGATCGACGAGTTTTTGTGTTTATATGATTTTTTTATTAACCGACTTCCGTTAGGAGGAGGTTATCAATTCGACTGTATTTTTTTTTAATATGTTTGTTACCTCAGAACTTTTGACTGGGTGAACCGATTTTGATGATTCTTTTTTTGATTCGAAAGCTGGTGCTTCTCATGTGGTCCATTTCTGACAAAAGTATCTATGAAAAAATCACATAGTAAACGAAATTCTGCTAAATCGAAGTATAAAAAAAATCCTACTGACCAAAATCTTTTAAAGTACAAGTCTTTACGTAATCGGTGTAGTAGACTTTGCAGAGATGCTCAAAGAAATTATATTGACATGAATTTGAAAACTTTAAATGCCCGCAAATTATGAAAGTTTCTGCAATCACTAGAGATCGGTCGCCAACTGGAAATGATTCGGGACATCGATGTAGATGCCTTGAATATACATTTTGCATCAATTACACCCATGGACGATACAGTTAAGGCAAATATATTAAATATTATCCGTTTCTTGCCCTCTCCTTCAACGACCCCTTTCCTTTTTTAATTAATTACACCTGCTCAGGTAAAAAAAATATTTAACCGTAAGCTATTACTTTTACCCTTAAGAGTGCTACGTAATTACATATATTTTTAATTTTTCTCTTTCCACTAACTCCTTCCCTAGCGCATGGCGAATAGCCCGCATTATTCCTATACCAAAATTAAAAGTTCAAAAATCCTTTTCCCAATACCGTCCAATCTCCTTTCCTGTCCTGTCTAACGTCTTAAAACGTATTGTCTCGGAACAATTAAATCAATATCTTTTAGCAAACCGTATTTTGTCTCAGTTCCAATCTGATTTTCGAAGTGGACAAAGCACAGTTACTGCTTTAATCAAAGTGTGCGCTGATATACGGTTTAATATGCTATACGGTTATGCTGATATACGGTTTAATACGCAAATTTTACTATTATTGCATTGCTTGATTTCAGTAACGCTTTTAATACTGTTGATACTGATTTATTGATTGCTGTCTTACAATCAATAAACATCTCCTCTGAAGCTACTGAGTGGTTCCGAAACTATCTACTTAACCGGCGATAGTACGTACCACCCTCGGCATTTAAAACCGTCGTGAAGTAGTGGCTTTATGCCACTGCGTTTCGCATCAGGTAATGCCGGGCTCCGGCGCCCAACCCATCTTAAAGGCCGGCAACGCACCTGTAGCTCCTCTGGTGTTGCACGGGGTCGTGGGCGGTAGTAATTACTTACCATCAGGTGACCCGAACGCTCGTTTGCCTCGTCTGTTACATAAAAAAAAAAACAAATCATTTTCCTCATGCTCACTGTCCGCGGGTGTTGTCCTAGGCGGTGTCCTTTCCCTACTGCTGTTCTCTATTTTTATTAATACTGTTTCCCAAACCATATCCTCTTCCTTCCATCTATATGACTTCGACTTACAAATTTACTTAGCGGCGTTGTTCAGTGATGTGGATGATGAATTTGTAAATTTAACGAGGATTTACATAATATTTCTTTGTGGAGTAAATCTTATGGACTTACTATTAATCCTTGCAAGTCCCAGGTAAGCATTATAGGCAGCACTAAGCAATTTAAAAAAAAGATTTTAAAAGACTTCCTTCAATACAGCTTAATGGTGTCGATTTAAGTGTTAGTGAGTCTATAAGGAATCTGGGGATTATTTTAGACTCAACTCGCTACCTTGGTCAGCGCAGATAGCGGAGATCAGTCGAAGATAATTTGCTCAAACGATATAAACATTTCCTACCAGTTAAAACAAAAACTACTCTAGCTCACTCACTACTGCTACCGATTTTGGATTATGCTGACTCATGTTATACAGATTTATCTGAGGAACAATTAAACAAACTAAGAGCGGTTACAAAACTTATGTATTCGATTTATGTATGGTCTTCGTAAATTTGATCATGTCTCAGACCATCGTCGTCAGCTTGGATGGCTTCCTATCAGACATCGGCGTAACTTCCGGATGCTTACCCTCCTCTATTCAATCCTTTATAATCCTCTCTCTCCCGCTTATTTAAGAGATCGTTTCTGCTTCCTCGGTTCCGATTCTATCTTACGCCTAGAACTTAGGTCCAGGAGCGATAATCTTCTTAAATTACCTACTTGTCATACCCAATTCTATTCCAATTCCTTTACTGTGAAATTTGCGATTCTTTGGAATGAACTTCCTTCTGAAATACGACATTAAAATGTCTTAATATTTTTAACCTACCTCCACCTTTTTAACTTATAACTGTAGTTTATCTTTAGTCGTTTATGTATGTATATATGTATATTATGTAGATTAATATATTATATATATATATGTATATAGAATTATATTTAGATATAATATTATTGTCGACGCTAAACGCGGCGTTGAGTTCTGCCACTCAACACGCAATGCCTCCAGAATTCGGCAGAAAGTGGAGAATGGAGTGAACACTAGGTTCCCTCTGCCTACCCTGCTGTGTGCAGGATACAGCGTGAAGATGACTTTTTTTAATATAATATTAAAACGTTTTTTTATGCAGTATACGATATGTATATATGTAAATTATTAAATATTATTTTATTATTGTATTTTACTTAATCCAATTGTGCACTATAACGTTATTCCCATTTCTTTGTTTGTTATTCCCATTTTTTGCATACATTTTATAAACATATATTGTTATTGTTATCTGTATTTCTTTTGTTTTTCTGTGTGCAATAAAGTATATTCTATTCTATGGTATGTGCGCGACTAATGGACAAATAACTCAATATGACGGTAAACGATTTCGACGACTCTTTTTTTATTGGAAAGGATACACTTGAAGGATAGTTTGGTAAAAGTTTGGTTAGGTTCTGACTAAGGGATCCAGTATAAGTTTTTTTTTAATTAAAATTTGTGATAAGTTAAGTTAAAATATTATGGCTTATTTTGTAATTGCATAAGTTTGTGGTAGTGGTCATTACATTACAGTGTCGTGTTATGGTGTCATTTCCCACGGGGGGGGATATTTTTTTTTATTTCCACCCTCTAATAACAATACAAGGGGAGTGTTGAGTTTCTCCATTCTACATGCCATTTCTCGAAAATTGGTCGAAAAATAGTCAACGGTGAGTGTTAACACTAAGTTGCCTCTGCTTAATCTGAAAATTTAAAAAAAGAATCTAATGATAAATATTAAATTTTCCGTCTAAAAATATTTAACGATTCATTACCATAACAATCTTTTGCATTTTCAAATGCGCCATATTGCTATTTATTAGGCCATTATAAATAATAAATGTAGTAATATGTAGGTGCGACAGGATATGGTTATAGAACCAATAGCTGAAACAAATTATGTTAAATCGATAACCAGCGGTCTGTGTCGAATGGTTTTTTTTTCATATTATTATTATTGGTTAATTGTTTTTAGTTTGCATAAAACTCTTAAGTAACTGAGTTGAGGCCAGTCGTGGCGCAGGGGCACAAAGTGACTGTAAAATCGACTGATTGTGGGTTCGATCCCCACTCGAGGAAAATAAATATTTACGAGCCACTCAACACGCCATGCCTCCAGAATTTGGCGGAAAGTGTGGAACGGAGTGTCTTAACACTAGGTTCCCTCTGCCTCTGCCTGCTGTGTGCGGGATACAGTGTGAAGCTGATTTAATTAGATTTTTTTTTCACTGAGTGACGGACAGACAAGTGATAACGCACAGACAGAACTGTTTGGCTTAGAAAGTTTGTTTGTTTGTTAGAGTTAGAGTGTGTAGGGAAAAGATGCAATTTAAACGCGACGTGGCTTCGATTCCCTTTCGGAGGAATAAAATATTGAATATATAATTTCGTCGCTCTATTAACGAGTAAAGCACGGCGTTCAGTTCCACCATAAAGCCTCAAAAATTTGGTGGAAAATGGGGAGTAGGAGTGTAAAACACTCCAGTGGACGCAGCATTTTAATACTAGGTTCCTAGGTTCCTTCTGGCTACCCTTTTATGTGGGGAATACGGCGTGAACCTAAAAAGTGGTTATGCCGCAAGTCACATTAGTAAGGAGTGGCACGTCCCTTATTACTTTATTTTTCCAGAAAATACAGTTTTAAAATTTTTATGTAGGTATGTATATAAAGGCGGAAAATTGAGTTCACCTTATATTGATAGCCTTGTTTTTTGAAGTGTTTTAAAAATTATCTTTGAGACGAATATTGATATAAAGGAGACTGAATCTTTTGGGCCAAAACGTAAAGAATTGAGATGTGGTCTAAAAAATTACATTTTTTTTTTATTTTTAGAATAGGAAATAATAAATTAATTGACAATCTGGAAGTGGAGAAAAATTAAAAAAATAAGTTTTAGATCCTTAATCGATTAAAATCAATCATATTTTAAATGAGAGATATGAAAGCTGATTGACAATGACACCTTGTCATTTTTGCTTCTCTCATTACGTTCGTGTCGATGCGTTTTGAGTGCTTTCCCGTTTGTTTGATATTTTCAACGACTACTGCTTTGTTTTTCGCGGATTTTGACTCTGCCTACTTGTACGACCCTCGCTTCCCCACTGGACTCTGAAATCATTTTAATCTTACGACCGCCACGCTATGGATATGAATCGCTGTGTGAATTGTGGGATAACTAATGGACACTGCAATACCCTAGTCCGACGACCTTTAGACGATGAATACACCACCTGGTTACTTAGAGGTGTGATATAATCCCGACATATAAGCAGGAAAACATATTTCTGTTTATACATTTTAGTTGACAGCTCTCATAGAGGAAGGGAAGCTATTGCTATGAAATACTGCAATTGTATTGTAGAAAGACGAATGGTGGATTGCTGTGCTCATGTTATGAGTATTATATGGTTAGTTGGGCTAAGTACCAAAATAATTTAGTTCCACCTACACACTTCTTAGATGACTTTTTAATAATAATAGAAGAAGAATAAAATATTCATTAAAATGTGTTTTATTTATAAATAATAAACATTAATGCTTAAACAACTCAGTAATCACATATTTTATAGAAGTTGATGTTAAAGAAATCGTGCTGCGAACTTAACCTCACTTTTATCAAATTTCTAATAACTCAGCTCTCAGATTGCCAAAATTTATATAGTTTTCAGGGAGGGAATGATGTACCTAAATCTATTAAATAATACCATTTTCATCTCTTTACATTCTGGGCCCAAAAATGTATAGAATAGTTTCAATCTTCTTTTATCTTTATTATTTATTTTTTTCTGTTTTTTTTTAGCTTTACCCTGTATCCCTCATATATAACATGGTAGATAGAGGAAACCTAGTGTTAAGACACCACAGCTTTTGACTCGACTCTTGAGTATCTTTATTTTTATCAAGTTATCTCTGGATAAAAAAGAAACTTTATCATATTTTTAAACATTTTTAAAGTGTTAATCCACACTTAGGAAAGATAAATACTTATTTAGAAAACGTATAAAAATTTTAACGTAGCGGGACTCGAACCCGCGCCTCCTGGTCGGTTTCCAGGAGGCGCGGGTTCGAGTCCCGCTACGTTAAAATTTTTATACGTTTTCTAAATAAGTATTTAACTTTATTATAGATTTGAAGCCACACCGGGGCACATCACTAGTTTTCTATTATATGTCATCATTGAGACAACGTCTAGACGTCTGGTTCGTAAATTATTTTGATATAGTGCCAATTCATACATAAAAGTTACATAAACCCCTTACGTCCTGAAGAATTGCAGTATTTGTATACTGTTCCAGGGTAATATGAATAAGAGGTGAATGGGGTGAAAGTAGTGGCATTTTTACTAAAATTAATAATTTAAAACATATCCGTAGCGTAATTGGAAATTGTCTTAGCTTGGAATTTGTGGATTTAAATCTTTCTTTTTAAATACATCTATAAACGTTTCAAAAATTGAGATATGAATCCATCGACTTATATACTTTTTATCTGGAGTTTCACCCCCATTGTCAAAAATGATTATCGTGATATATATACTGCAGCCTTCTCGACGAATGGACTATCCAACACAAAAATATTTTTTCAAATCCGACCACTAGTTTTTGAGAGTACCGCGTTCAAATAAACAAACTCTCTTAGTTTTATTATTAAGTATAGATAGTGTCTATAGATGTATATTATTTTTAATCTGAGGCCATCGTGGCGCAGGCGCACAGGTGTGCGACTGTAAGCGCCTCGGTTGGGTTGGATCCTTATACGGAAATTAAATATTTAATATTTTCATTACTTCGCTCTGGTAACGCGGCAAAGCGCGGCGTTGAGTCCCGCTGCCGCGGCGGAAACGATGTGTATTAATGGGGAAAGGAATGTTTTAACACTAGGTTCCCAGATTTCCTCTGCCTACCCTGCTATGTGCAGGATACAGCGTAAAGCTAAAAAAAACTTATTAAGAATCAGGATAGTTCTTATCTATATAATATTTTTCCCCCAGAGTATAATGACCGTTCAGTGGATATAAATACAAGAATAAAATTTATTCTTATATCGAAATACCAAAACCAGTTTTTGTTGAAATTGCGCCTAAAATCAGCTTGTTAGTCCTTCAAAAAATTCTAATATGTTATCGGGTTTTGTAACATAGTACATACATACATAATTATAATATAATTATGTGGTAATAATATTATATTTTGTATGTAGTAGTTTTTCTATGTCGCAAAAAAGATAAATTAAGCAGTTTGCGACTATCGTAGCGTTGCAGCGTCCCGCCTATAGAAAGGTAGAGGGAACTTAGTGTCAAGACTCTCTTCGTTCTCCACTTTCTGCCTAATTTGCGAGATATAACCGTGTTAGACGTCGGTACCCATAGCCGCGCTTTATCTCCTTACAGAGCGAGGAAATTAAAATAAATCACTCGCGGGAGTGAGAATCGAACTCGTAATCATTCAGCTATTCAGTCGGCAACTGTGCCGAGACAGCCTCGTTATCATAGATTTTCTTATTTATAGTATTGAATATGTTTATTTCATTTAATTATTTATTTTTACCATACAAATCTTTTAAATAAATCACGTAACGTTGTCGTTGGTCACGTATTACGTACATTCAATGTCGTGTTGTCTAACTAATATATGTACATATATAGTGTGTGTGGAATTG
>DWLH01002088.1:0-11389 GCA_018249795.1 Heliconius telesiphe telesiphe | reverse complement strand
ATAGTATAGTCCATTAGTAGTTGAAGGCGATATTCCATCCTATTAATGGTTTAATGTAACTATACCTACGGTCGATGTTACCGCCCGCACTTAGTCCTGTATCATGTGTCATATATAACTTTTTTGGTTATATCCACTTGAGCGAAACAGGAGGTATGAGCTAGTCCTGTATATAGAACACCCAAGAACGCCACATACAATACTATAGTATATTAAATATTTCACATTTATGTATCTATCGTACCCTCCCTAGCAATTACCGTGTAGTATCTCTCAGGAATGTAGATTAAAAATACCTGCTTTGTACCGACGACGCTCCGGGGCGCGCTCACCGGTGACGGTGCCTACCTATATTGCGTTTCGAGAGCCGACGAGAGGTAGCTTTGATGCAAAACTTTATAACAGTGTGTTTTGACGTCACTTTGCGTTCATTTTTTTTTATATGTATATTTGTGTGGGAGATGGGGGTTCTTTGTAAGAGCTTGTATGAAAAACTAATTAAATTGGTTGAAGTTACTACAATTACCTTTACGTTCTGTAGGTATCTTTGTTCAATGAAAAACGCCGTTATGGTTGTTGAAAAGTTATAGAAAATTCCAGAGCGAATACTTCATTAGCATGATGATTGTCAGATGTAATTTCAATAAAGATTTTTTTTAAATACAAGTTTTTACTTCGCGATGCTTTGTGAGTGTGGGGCTGTAAACGCGACTGGTTGTTGACTTGTTCCTAACTCAAAAAAATAAATATTTATTTAAATTTATATTTTCATTGCTTCGCTCTGGTGTCGAGGCAAGCGCGGCGTGGTGTTCCTCCACTAACCACGCAATGCCTCCAGAATTCGGAAAAAAGTGGGGAACGGAGTGTTTTAACACTAGGTTACCTAGTTCTGTGTGCGGTCTATTACTTACTTATTAGTCTGTTACGTAGCAATTAAGTACATACGAATTACGAATTGTTAAAATGTAGAATACCTACTATAAAATCAAAAAGGTTAGAACTGGTTATTTCATTCTTACGCCACAAATAACAGTAATAATAAAAAAATAGCATTTTTAACTTTTGTAACTATTACAGTAACACTGATACCGGTACTGTGACCGTCGTCGTCGGTCGTCGTCGGTCGTCGTGCCGCAGAGGGAAAGCGTCTGATTGTAAGCGCATCGGTTTTAAGTTTGAATTCCACTTGGCGGAATGAGTTAGGTGCTTCTATCTTGTCGCTTTAGTATCAAGACAACACGCGGCGTAGAGTTCTGCCGTTAAAATTGCAATATCTCGAAAATCTGGTGGTGCGAGGGGAACGGTGTCACTAGGCGTACTCTAAGGCTACCTTGCGTTTGAACAATCCTCTTACGTATCATGCTTTTTGACGTACCTTCCTAGTACATTATTTATCTAATATTTTATGATTAAAATTCCTTTTATAGTATTCTCTGACTCTTTGTTTTGTAATCATCCATCAAGCTTAGTCTCTGGATAAAAACATTTGAAATATAGGAAGATTATTTAGTTAAGATACCGGTTGTAGAGCTTTGTAACTTTCAACAGCCTAACAAAAAACAATAAAAAATAAAGAGAATGAAATTAGCTAAAACTAAAAAAATTATCCGCTTACTGTTAAATATTTTCGGTAAATTAAAAAAAGTTGGTGAAGGTATTTGAATAACTTAGAAATTATTTAATTTCTTTGTATTTTATGGAAATTAAGTAATAACGTACCTGTACAACTTTATTCCGCGCCGGTGGCTGCTTAATGTTAATGTTAACAAGCCAAACGCTCAATTTTCTAGACATTCATGTTGACTTATAAAAATAGACGCACTTTGTCTACCAGAGCTGTGAAATAAGAATAATTAAAAATAATCATATTCCCACAACATGAATCGAACCCACAACCATCGCAATTACAATCAGACGGTATCGTACTGCGCTACGGCGGCCTATATCATATTTTATATACAAATAATACGTAAGCTTTACATGCCTGTAAATCCTTCAGCGAAAGCTCTAAATCAATATCCACTTAATCAAAGTCACTCCCACTAAACGCAAATAGCCGTTCGATGTACTACTTAACTCTGAAGACGCATTAGCGTTTCATCGTCTGAATAGAGAAATGCTGTTTTAATAAATAAACTGAGTAGATATGACCTTGTATTATACCTTTATGTATAAATTTGATTATATTATGTTTAATAGCAATATTCAGTGTCTGTTTTCATATTTGAATACCTACGGATAAATAGTATAGTACCTAACAATGGATTTTTTACAAGCTTTGTATATAAGTGTGTATGTTAGTGTGTGTGAACTCAATTTGACCCTCTTCCCAGTGTCCGGTTGAGCTGAAATTTTGATCGCGACTTCAGTTCTGATAATAATGAAGTTACATATAATAGAAATGTACGTTAATTAAAAATGGCTGCAGCGAATCTTTGTACAATCCTTCTAATATCAATCGGGGAGAAGCTTGAGAGCTGCTTGACCCGTCCGGAACTCATCAGTTTTGGGCGCTCTCAAATGCAACTGTAGAATAACCTACCTGCGGCAGTGCTTCCAGGTCGATACGAGCTAGATACCTTCAAATAACGCGCCTATCTCCGCCTATAAGGTCGGTAACGCACCTGTATCTCCTCTGGTGTTACACGGGGCCGTGGTCACCTGATCAAGTGACCCGTACGCTCGTTTGCCTTGTCTTTTTTCATTAAAAGAGCATCTAGAAAGCTTGTTTTTAAAAAGTTTTTCAAAATTAATATATGTGTTTTTATTTTTACAAAAAATGTATATTAGAAATATATAAAAGTTAATCGTGGCGGCGGTGGGCGGGCGGACAAACACGTCGGTTGTGGGTTCAATGCACGTTTGGGGGAATGAATTATTTTCATTCACTGCTTGGATAAAGTACGCAATGTCTCAAAAATTGGATGATGGATGGGGAACGGAGGGTTTTAAGCATTTCAAAACTAAAATAATAAATCTGTTATATTATTACAAAATTTGTATGTGAAATAATTTAATTCAATTACCAAAATGTTCCACAAGCGTAATCGAAATACATTTTCCTTGAGTACAAGCAGCTAGGAACACTTTAATAAGCTCGTTTAGACATTTTGTCAGGTTTAGTAGAAAAAGTTGAACACAAGTTATGCAAACAAAGCGTATCAAAAAATAATATGCCATTAACAGGCACGGAGGTGCTAAGCGATGATTTTTAATAAAAAATACCCCGCTTTAATATCGGTTATGCCTTGGGGTATCTTTTTTCTCATTAATATCAAAAATAACTATGGCAAAATCAATTTTAAGGCAAAATATATCTTAAATATATATATTAGAGTCCAAACTCGTTTGATTATACTACATTATTCAAACTTTAAGCATTGTTAAAGTAAAATGAAATTTAATTCTTTGTATTACGGTACAATGTAACCTTTGTAAATCTTAATTTTATATCATTTTAATGCTAGAACTGGTAGTAACGCATTGTAGCCGTAAAACCACGCGTAGTTTATTATAAGTTAATACGCGCCCCCGCCTTAGCGGATAGATCGTGGTGCACTGAGAGCCAATGTGGAGGAGCTACACTAAATATACAAATATTTTACACATATGAATAAAAAACGATATTAAGTCATTCAAAATTAATGTAGTACTTCTTTTCAAGATACTAAACATCTGAAATGAAATAAAGTTCAATGTTTTAGCTTTAATGATAATGTATAACTTTTATTACATTTTTAAAATATTGGCCTGTCACAGATTTAATCGACCTAGAGAGCTAACTTAATAACGTCCATAATTTATAAAGTATAAGTAATTAGTTTAACTTTGTTTATATTTAATTTATATCACAAGTCTAGTAGACCTGTGATATAAATTTTACATAAAAAATATTTCTTTCTTTCTCACTCTGTATCTCGTAATAGCAGGGTAGGCAGAGGGAACCTTGTGTTAAGGCACTCCGTTCCCCACGCACTGTCCAACACATAAATAATAATATAATCTATTACAAAAATAATAGATTTTATATGTAAAATAAAATATAAACTTTTATTAATATTACTTAACAAAAACAATATTCCTTGAAGATGGCCGGCAGTATACCCGCACCCCAGCTATCGTTCCATTGTAATAAACTTACACGGTTTTTAACTCGCCGGGCCGCGACGAGCCCGCACCCGCGCCCTCGCCCGCGGCACTGTCATGTCAGATTGCTAAACTAAACATATGCAATGATATGGATCTTTTTTTGCTTCACGCTGTAACCCGCTTATAGCAGGGTAGACAAGGAAACCTAGAGTTAAAACACTCCGTTCCTCTCTTTCTGCAGAACTTTGAATGTGGAATGGTGGTATTGAATGCCATACTTTATTATCCCAACGGAAATCGATCCCACGACCGACAACTATCAAAATAGCATTTAATGATGATAGTCATAGTATCTGGTCGCTATAAAAAGACAAATATTGGGCTAAGAATTATATATGAATCTAGCGGATCTATTACTGTACACATCGACTGAAGCGCTACTACATAAAGAAGGTGTAGTAGTAGGTAAGGTGATAAAGAAATTCATATTGAATGGTTTGATAAAAATGTCAACACAATCGTGACACAGTTGCATAGCGTCTAACTGCAAGCGAACACAAATTAACTAATACTATTTCCCTTTGGCGTGTCAAAATGCGGCGTTGAGTTACACTACTGAACACACAATTTCTGAAATTCAGAGAAAGCAGAGGTCTGAGCTTTTGATACAAGTAGCTTTCTAAAAGGAGGATACTGCTAAAGAAAATAATCATAATAAAAGGTGGAATACTTTACCACTAAGACGGACGGACAGGTATTATACAATAAGAATACAATATAACAAAGCTGTATTTTAATATTAATAAATGCAAAATGGGAGATTTGAAATTAATAAAATTTCCGGTTTGGTGGCGACGGGATATTTCATAGCGAAATGAATATTTCTGCTCGTTTAAATCGCTTCACCGCATAAAGTTAGCGCGAACTTACGTAGGGATGTGGTGGCGTTACTATTTTGTTTTAGATGTTTATACTAAGATTTTTTTCGCGTGGCCTTTAAGATGTAAAATAGATAATGCCCCTTGTTCCCGCTCGTAGATTTCTCGAGCTATTTTGCAAATTTCATTTTGTGTGTAAGGCAACGGCAATTGGCTTAAGAAATGAAAATATGTATTTGGTGTTATATTGCTATTACCTATAAGAAAATATTAATATTTATATTTTTCTCAAAATTGATTAAGTTTTACATTTTCTTAACAAAAAAATCATAATAACTAAAATAAATTCTACACAAGAAATGTTACTCTAATAATACCTTATACTCGATAAAGAAATAAGTTGACATCACTATCAACCCCGTAATAGCTAAGCCCTGTTCTCCCCAGAGAGCTAATATATTGTTATTTGTTCCCGAGATGTTGGTACTCGTGCTATTTGAAAATTATGTTTAATTTATTAATCGTATTTACTATAAAATTATATATATATTATTTACATGCCTAGGCTAAAGACATCGTCAATCATTGGAATAGAATTTGACTGATAGCGCGACGATAATGAATTCGATTCTCGACGGTATGATTATATTAAAATTTATAATAAAAAGGAAAGTAACATGTCTAAAACTAGGTTTTTCTGTCTACATTCTATGCCAAATTCAGGATAGTCTACGGGATATATGGGATAATACAGGATATCAACGGGAAGTAGGTACTAATTATCAAAGTTCACAAATTTAAATATGTGGGCGTATATACTCATTTTGTATGAACTGAACTACAAAATATGTTTCTAAGTGTAACGGTTTTTCTCTATAAAATATCTATAAACTTTCCTTTTTCGGATGTTTTTTCTTATCTGTATTGTAAATTCTCACTTCGTGCCAAATTTCATAACAGTAGATCTACGGGAAGTATCCTGTAGGTATTTTATTACGCGTCAAATATAATATAAAATGCAGCAAAAGTGATGCATAAATGCTCGTATCTTTTGATTGCGTTTACATAGAGTTTGATTTTTTTCCGTGTTCCAAGAGGACTGTAAACCTAGACATTTCATATTAATTTCAGCTTGATCCACGCGATCTCAAGGTCTTGACAGATCCGCGATGTTTGTGGGTTCGAATCCCACTTGAAAAAAAACGCATTTCTCTGCTACAGCGAGATGCACCATCACACACAAAATATCGCAAATTAGGGTGGAAAGTGGAGATGGGAGTATTTTGACATAAGGTTCTGTTTGCCTAACCTACTATATCCTGGATAGAAAGTAAAATAAAAAAGTCAGTGCCTCACGCCTGTCTAAAACTATTTTGTTCTTTCTTGTGATGTTGTATGAATGTAAGAAGGTATAAGAATCGCAATTTAACGGTTTTAATACTTTATTCTTAGTTATTTTAGCGAGATAGGCAGAAGGAACTTGAGAACCTAACGTTAACATACTCCGTTCCCATTAAGATACTTCCATTCCAAACTTTCCGCAAAAATCTTAAAGCATTGGGTGTTTATCAGCAGAACTCAACGCCGCGGTTTTCCTTATTACCAGAGCGAAGAAACGAAAATAATAAATATTTCATTCCCCCGAGTAAAATTCGAACACAACCGTTACGTTTACAATGACACACTTGTGCCACTGGGCAACGATAGCCTTATAGTAGATATCACCCAATAAAAAAATATATATTAGAATTTAGAAATGTGTCTCTATCTACTCCATTAAGAAATGAAACCTGAAAGAAATACTGAAATAATAAAAAACCTACAACAATATTGACAATAAACAGATAACAGCGATGTAAATATAATTAATCCCGCCCATATAATGTCTATATAATCTCTAATATCGTACAATCTTTTCCCCGCTCTGAGCCCGCTCTGAGCCCGCTCTGAGCCCGCTGAGCCCGCACTGCATACAAACGGCCCATTACTGGTGGCATATTTCAAAGTATTACACTTGATTTATAAAATGGCTTACCGGATCCGTAGTTTCATATTTTTTGAACCAAACATGTATATAATTGCTTGGAAAAATTGTAAATAGTGTTATTTTTGTTTTATTTTATAAGTATGTATTGTTATTTAAGCAATTGTTAAATAATATTTTTAAAACGCTCTCTAGGCACTTTAAACCTACGTTGTTTTTGTAGATTAATTATATATTACAAAATAATTTAAAATGTCTGAGGCTGTTTACAGTAGACGTCCTTCGATTAAAATAATTTATCTATATATACCTACATAATATGTATTTATAAAAGACATTTTAATTTTAAAACCTTCCCAGTCTCATCTTCACACCGTCTGTCCAATCTTCACATATAATAAATAACATTCACTTTGATAGTAAAAGGGCAAATCATATTAGTATCAATAGAACAGTGTTATACATTGAGTAACTCTGACAAGTCGTGTGCCGGGCGCGCGGCCGGGAGGGCGACGAGGGAGGGCGGGCGGTAGGGCGGGGGAGGGTCAAAGGTGCGCTTACAATATAAATTGTTTTCAACATCAATAGACGGACAACTAATTGCATGGGACATCAAATGGAGGCCTGCTTTTTAATTTTTAATTATCGACCTGAGTACCAATATTTTTATAGGTTCATGCAGTAGCGAGAGCGTTTTTTTAAATTTTACTATAATCGAGCCAATCGACTGACTGTAATCGCGACGTTTGTGAATTCGATTCCCACTGGAGGAATGAATTATTTTGATATTCTCTATTTGTATTTCACCACTTAACAAACATCTCAAAAATTGGGTGAAAGCTAGGTAATAGTGTTACTAATGTCTTGAGTCTTATCACTAAGTTTCCTCTGCCACTTCTATATTATATGATACTGCGTT
Organism: Heliconius telesiphe telesiphe; assembly: GCA_018249795.1. Taxonomy (NCBI): domain Eukaryota; kingdom Metazoa; phylum Arthropoda; class Insecta; order Lepidoptera; family Nymphalidae; genus Heliconius; species Heliconius telesiphe. Next base: position 3,519 of record DWLH01002088.1, on the reverse strand, counting down.
AATCTGAAACAAAAACCAAAAACTATGATATCTATATTAATCAACATCCATAAAAAACAAAATAAAAAAATTAAAGACAATACATCAATTTTAGTATTTTAAAAAATAAAGCGAGAATGCTTTAGTTCCCCCTGTTTCAGTACGAATGCGGTACATTGACGCGTGCCGACGGCAGGTGGCGTGTGGAGCGGGCACTTCCATTTCTGACTCACCAAGTTGCACCTCGCGATAGAAAAAATGTTCAAAAAACGCCTCGTTTCAAGTAAAATATACTTTTAAGCTTTCAGTGTATATCAGTGTGCTTAGAGAAAAATAAATAGAGTAATATGCTACCTTACAACGACCGTCTAACTGAGTAGAATCTTAAAGTAAAAAAAATGCTATTTTCACAAATCCTATAAATAAATAAATCACAATACGATTAAGAAAAACAAATAAAAAATGCCGGGACGACCAAAGTCTGTACATTGTTATAAATCATTTAAGCAAAATACTGAGTAACACGCACCAAGATGGTATATATATTTTTATCATTTGATTTCTAAATAATATGCATTTTGTAAATCATTACAAATAGTTACATCTGCAAAAAGAATATAAAGTTATTCCGATACCGGGAATCGAACCCGAGCCTCCTGGGTGAGAGCCAGGTATCCTAGCCACTAGACCATATCGGATGTACATGTGTAACTTAAATTTATTTATATATGTAATGACATAATAATAATAAGTAGAACATTGTTAATTCATTTTTTTTTTCCTTTTCTATTTCAATTTTAATATTTTTTTTTGTTTTAAAATCAACGAATATTTATTATATATATTCATTAAGTATAAAAATCAAATCACAAATAATTTTATGCGAGAAAATACTTATTTTTGCAATGACTCTTCAATTGTTTTATTTTATTTAATATGGTTCTATACGTAGGGTCAAAGTGGAACATCATATAATATCTACAAAGGTGCATTTAATAGTCACTTGATTGATGTTTATTAGAAGGGGATTTAATTTGATCTAACTCTACAAAACAATCGATATGTATAGCTCTTATTTATGAATGAATAGAGTTCTCTTTCGCATATTTCTGAAAGGCATAGATCGGAATCTATATATAAACTTTGTATCACAACTGTCCGTCTGTTCTCATGAGAATCACTATGATGTAATTTCATTTGACGTGAAAAAGTGATTGAAGTTCAAATTAATATTGTAAAGAAGCTTTAAGTGGAACATTATTAGTTTTTTTTAAAGAGCTCTTACTTAACTTTTTGCCTAATACCTACATATAGGATCAGGAAAATATAATGTAGTTAACAATTACATTATTTACAAATCAGCGTAACCTAACGCCAAGGTTAGTCGGAGCAGATATACAGATTTTATAATATAAAATTTGAATTGTTAATATACTCGCATTTATTGAACTTAGGTAGGCTTCCGCGCATATTGTTTTATTTTTGTAGTTTTAGATATTTTTCTTTTTCAATATATTTATAGTTTACTAATAAAAAATATAGCTCCCACCACATCCCGCATATAGCAGGATAGGCGGAGAGAACCTAGTGTTAATTCTTTGTATTCCCTACTCCGCCCAACTTTCGAGAGATTCCGTGTTGAATGCTGCGCTTTATCTTATTGCCAGAAGAAAAATGAATCGAACCCATAACTGTAGCGTTTACTGTCAGAATTATCGGCTTTTGTAGTTTATTTACTCTAAATTAAAATGAACTTTTCTCATGACTTTCATTTCCATCCCCACAACGGGAGACCCCCTGCTGTTCTAATTGTGATACAAATAAAAGACATGACGAAGACAGTTCAATTTAGCGTTAAATATAGCTTTAGGACACTGAGAGGTGACGGATGATCAATTTTAGATTAAAAATTGAAATGTGCAGCAATATATTATTGAGGCCGTCGTGGCCTGGTGACATAAGGGTGTAAACGCGACAGTTGTGGGTGCGATTCCTAGTCGGGGAAATAAAATATTAAATATTTTTATTCTTGTAACGAGCCAAAGCGTCACGTTGTGTTCCGCAACTTACTAAATATAATACAGGAAATAAAACTGAGAAAAAAACCATTCAATAATCATAGTATATAATTGTTTTCCTACGTTTAAAAAGCGCTGCGTTGAGTTCCACACTTGAGCTCGCAATGTAACGGGAGGTACGGAGCGCCGCACCATTTTAAACGACGAGTAGTTGTATTGTAATATAATATTGTATGTTAAAATTTTTATTTTAATTAATTGTATTCAAATTATTTTGCTAATAATAATGATGAATAATGAAACGTAAAAGGACAACCAATAAGCGATGTTGTCAGATCGATGAGCCGCCAATAGATAAGAAGAAAAGACTACCTAACAAAATTGCCAGCAGTGGGTGGATCAAGGTTGAGGAAGAGAAGAACAAAAATTATATATTATATAATATAAACGAACGCATATAAATAAAGAATTTAATAGCGTTTGTTAAAGTCTAATCTAAATAATAATGACAGATTTTTAAATTTTAACTTCAAGATAATTTCATCCATTTAATAAAGTAAAATATTCCTAAAGTACCTAATATTCTATTTATTTTTTTATTTGCAATATAATTTATCGTAGATGTAACATTAGGGCGCGTCCACACCCCGCTGCGTTAATGAGCTTGCGAACAGCAAATAGATATTACGCGATTACGCGGCACGTGTTAACCGCCCTTAAAGCACGTGGCCAAGGTGTATTTTGCTAATAATAATAGTAAAAATTAATAATGCTAAAGACAAACTAAGGGTTAAAATGTTAGAATCATGGTATTGTGATGTGTTGTTGATATATGAATAAAATATGGCATATTTTTGTTTTTACCATTATTTAAAGGTATTTAAAGTGTCACACTTAGAAAGACCAGAAGTTTTTCTCTTTTCTAAGTGTTACCACAAACTTTTTTTTAGAAAACGTATAAATATTTAAACGTAGCGAGATTTGCGCCGCTTGGAAACTGTCCAACCGTCCTTGGGAACTTTAAATACATTAAAAATATTTATTAAATTGCATTCTATTAAATTGCACCCCAGTATCAGCTTGAACCATTTGATCGCATACAACGAAGAGCCATTCGAATCATTGAGGACCCAATAAACTGTGAAAGGCTTGATACTTTGGCTTTGCGTAGAGACGACTCCTCGCTGTGCGTTCTCTATCGCATTTATTATGGGGAGTGTTCTGAAGAACTGTTTGACCTGTTACCTGCCGCCGAATGTTCTAACCGCACAGTACGCCATAAGCTGAAATATCATCCACACCACCTGGATACGTGGCAATCCACTACTGTGCGGTTTCGTAGGAACTTTCTTTTCCGCACCACGGAACTGTGGAATGGCCTACCTACGGCAGTGTTTCCAGGTCGATATGACATGGGTACCTTCAAAAAGCGCGTCTATCTCCACCTTAAAGGCCGGCAACGCACCTGTAGCTCCTCTGGTGTTGTACGGGGCCGTGGGCGGCGGTAATCACTTACCATCAG
>DWLH01002087.1:0-11391 GCA_018249795.1 Heliconius telesiphe telesiphe | reverse complement strand
ATACCTTAATCTTTGTTATTGTGAGAATATATAATACCTGATATAATCACGAAGAAGAAACCAAATTTCAGATATAGAGAGAGACATAGGGTTTCATTTTATTAAATTCGCTCATAGTATTTTACTATCTATACTTATAATAAAATCGCGCATCGGTTTCTTTACTTGAAAGATATATAAGAAAAAATGTTATTGGGGGCCTTTATTTATGTAATAGAACCCAAAACATTGATTTATAATTTTTTTGTCTGTTTGTCTGTGCGTTTCTTTATGTTAATCTCAGAATCGACTCAACCGATTTAAATGCGGTTTTCGCTATTGAATTTTTAATCAAAAAAACGTCCGTTACCATTTAGCGTCTGTTTTATTACAATCGGCTTATAAATAAAAAAGTTATATCAAATTAAAGAACTTAGTTTGACAAATTTGCTAATTTCTGTAACAGTAATTTTATACAATTGTCTTACTGAATTAGCTGAATCTTTAGTTTTTAATTTGTATGATAAAATTAAAATTAAATTAAATCAGATTCACGCTGTATCCCGCACGCACCCGCCGAAGACTGGAGGCATTGCGTGCTGAGTGGCTGAAACTCAACTCCGCGCTTTGCCTCGACACCAGAGCGAAGAAATAAAAATATAAATGTAAATACATATTTCACTTCCTCGAGTGGGGATTGAACCCACAACCAGTCGATTTTACAATCCTACTTTGTGCCTCTGCGCCACGACCGGCCTAATTTGTATGATGTTAGAAAAAACTCGAGATTGTATTATGATAAAAAAAACTGAGATGTCAAGATTTCCGATCGGGATCGGAGATTTCCGTCTAACCTACCTAAATACCGTATTTTTCTTTTAATGTAATACATTTTTAAATTACTTAATGAGGCTGTCGTGGCGCAGTGTGCTGTGCACACTGTCGTGGTGCACAGTAGTGGGCTCAATTCGCACTCGGGGAAACGAATTATAATTTATTAATATTTGTATTTCAACGCTTTGCTTTTTGTGTTAAATTTGGATGCAAATTCAGTTTGGTAGAACTTAGAGACATACTTATAGCAAAAATAGTATCTATTATTATTTATTAACACTTGCATTTCTTCTTTCTGGTAACAAAGTAAAGCGCGGCGTTGAGTTCCACCATTCAACACGCAAAGCCCAGAAAGCTTGAGGGAAAGTGTCTATCACTAGATTCCCTATGCCGACCCCGCGATATTTGGGGTTAGGCCTACAAAATCAATAAGAGCCGTAAAAAAAAAACAAAAGTATAGAAGAGGAAAAAGAAATTGAAATGATTTGAATTGATTGAAAATGTTTTTTGTTATTTGTTTAAATCTCATCCTTTTTGCGAGGTTAAGTAATATCAGGGATAAGAAAGATTACTCTCCAAACAAACACAGATGCATTTCGGCTAATCAGGGTAATGAAACTGTTATCAATATAAACATTATTATCATTAAAATTTTATTATAGGTTTATCAGATATTATTTATGTACGTACATATGAATAATTTAGTTATTTTGTGGTCCTAATTTAAATAGTTATATAATTTGAAAAAGTGCATATAATTACTAATTAATTAATGTTTGTTTAATATGAATACATTTTTAATGTTAAATAAACAAAAGTTTATAACTTAGAAGAAATTATTTAAATATAATATGGGATCTCTAAGGGTATAATGTTTGTTGATTAAAGAATTAAATCCTGGCCACACACTTAAATTAGAATTTGTAGAATAGTAGCACAGTGCAATACAAAATTAAGGCAAGTTCATAATGAATATTTATAGCTTTAATATCCTTCGACTGGCTAGTGGAGCTAGTCGATTAACAATTCCAGTTGTATGCAGAAACGGGTATTTTTAATGTGGGTGTTTTTTGTTCTTAAATACATTTTATTTTTTCATATAAACGTTCGGAAAACTATAGAGCTTATTTTTTAAATTTTCAACACATGTTTCAAGGAAAAAGGAGAGCTTTTCGGTCCAGCTGTAACTAAAAAAAAGTTCACAACTAAATATTATAATTAAAAAAGCTTAATTTTAAACAATTCTAATTTGTTATAATGTGCTTCGTTATAATGTGCATTTTATAAGGAGCCTCTTTAGCCTACACTTGGGTCGCAAGTCCCATGCACTACTCAGACCTTCTCTCCCTACATTATCCTTACATCCGATTATAGAATCCATAAAATGCTGAAAAGTTTCTCTTTAGTACCTTCAGCTGGTCTGACGATGGAGTCCGAAGGTGAGAGACTAAACTCAGAAATGTATTTTTAGTAAAACCAAGCAACCAAGCATTTGGGCTCGTTAGACATATTCTATTTATTTCTCCTGCAAAAAGCATTTCAGCAAAGACAATTCTGTAATTACAGTATGTATTAACGTTCCGCGATTTACGCTTCCCAATGCATATTTTCGCTAGTAAACTTTGTCATAATATATTACTGTTTGGGGCCTGACGACTGGCCTGACTGTTAACGCGACGGGCTGTGGGGTCGATTCATAATGGATGAAATAAAATATTTTCTTTTCTACGCTCTGGTATCGAGGCGAAGCCGTTCAGTTCCAACACTCAATACGCAATGCCTCCACTTTGGTGGGAAGATGGAAGCAGAGTGCCTTAACATTAAACTCTCTCTCTGCCTATCCTGCTGCACGCAGCATACAGGCTAAAAAAATTTACTAAACGTTAATATTACGTATAAGATATTAAGCCAGGACACAATATGAAATAAGTGCATAAGATACTCGTTTCTTCAACAATATATTCAAGTCTCGTGTACATAGCGGTACATTCTAGAGCGCGGTGCAATATGTTTGTTTGTTCCGGACCGTATCTTCCTTTTTATAAGATGTCCCTGCGAGTCAAGAGTTACGAGTCGATTCACCCTATAAAGTTTACAACTTCTTGAAAGCTAATACTTTTGGTCTTAAGCTAAGCGCCCACAATAAGTGTCCTCGGAGATTCAATGTAGGTAGTATCTATATAATATTAGATAAAAATATACTTTTAAGCTATATATAAATAAATAATTCATCATTATTTTTTTCAATATATAGCTTGAAAAAAAATTATGATGAATTATTCATTAATATTTTAATTTCTTCGCCCTGGGGCACCAAGGCAAAATCCTCGCGTTGAGGTCCGCAACTCAACACGTAATGCCTTGTAAAATTCGGTGGAAAGTGGGAAACGAAATGTCTTAACACCAAGTTCCCTCTGCGTGTTATATACAGGATATAAAGTGAAGCTGAAAAAAAAAAAACGAAGTGCATTTATATACTTACTACGTACTACATAAAGTACCTACTCGTCAGAGTTCAATACTATCAAGAAAATGAAGAGTACATATCGGCTCGCAACTACTTAGTTACGAGCTTTTAATGAAGCTAGTGTTCATGGAAAAAACTAAATCGTAACCGTATTATATTTGTATATATTTTTTATTATTATGCTAATATATGGAATATTATTTCTTTTTCAACTTTACGCTGTAGCCTACATGTTAACACCTCCGCACCCCACTTAACGTCGAATTCTGGAGACATTATGCGTTGAGTGGCGGAACTCAACGCTGCGCCTTTGCCTCGACCAAGAAATGAAAATATTAAATATTTATTCAAAGAAGCCAATCGTGGCGCAGGCGCACCGTCAACGCGACTGGTTGTGGGTTCGCTACCCACTCGAGGAATTGAATATTTATTTAAATTTTAATAGTTATCAAAGAATAGTTATTTGATTTTTATTTAATTACCTCGAGTGGGAATCAAGCCTACAACCTGTCACACTTACAGTCACAGGCTTGTGCTTGTGTTGAGTCGCATTTAAATGTAAAAAAAATAATGGCAGTAACCTTAAATTTGAAGCTTTTGCTAAGTTACATTAAGAAAAAGTCCTACTAATATTTGATATTCAAGAAAATATACATTCTAGAAAATTCGAAGATTCCTTCAACTTAGAAAACTTTACTACATATTAGTTTTCTCTTACACAATTTTCAAGCTTTATGCTAATAATTTCAATTCGTTTCGTTTCTCTATATATTACGGTATAGAGAAAATTGCTATCTAAGCACATAAAATAGTGGTCTATTTTATGTGCTTAGATAGCAATTTTCTCCGAAAAACCCAGCGCTCTACACCAGAGCGAAGAAATGTAAATATTAAATATATTATTTCCTCATGTGGCAATTGAACTCATAATCTGTCGCGTTACCAAACACCACCGATCAACACCAATGATCGATTTTTTTTTAATTTTCTGAATATAATAATATAAATAAGAGCAAAAGAATAGTGAACACTAAGCTAAATACTTCCTGTTGAAACTTATCATAATATATTTTTCGCCGCTATTTTATTTAAAGATGGCGAATTGAAGCTTACATAGTGTAACGAAAGTGGATGGCGCGACTACTTTATATTAGGGCGGAAGAAAAATAAGCGTTGATAACAATTTGTATTTCAAAGTTTACAAATTTGTGAACCTCAGACAATCGATACGTTCTATTTTATACTTTCTCTCTATTTTAAATAGAGACTTAGAATTACCGTTTTTTTTAAATACCCTACCTTCTGCCGAATGTTCGAGGCACATTGGAAAATAAAATTGTATTGTAAAATGAAGTAAGAGTCTCGTGTTAAGTCTCTAGTCCTAGACGCGATGTTTTTAAAATGTTACAATAGATTTTTTATTGCTAGTTTAACATAAAAAATCGTAACTTAATCTCGAATAACTTATAAGTTATGATTGTATATATACAAACTTAAATACCACAAGTTATGGTAACGTAACTTTAAAAATATAAACATGATTTGTGCTTCTAAAAGCTTTTAAGCTCAAGCCGTTGATATTATAGAACTAAACCAGCTCTCAAGATTATGCGTCGTACGCAAAGGTGAGTAGACTTCAGTGTCGCTAAAGACATACTTATGTTTATTATAAACTATCCCATTCCTTGTTTTATAGTTAGTCTGAGTGAAACTATTTCAAATTATTTTTCTCTATGTCGTTTTATTTTTATATATTTTTTTCGTATGACTAATGACAACGAGGACCTGTTTCTAAAATTGAACTGTCAATAAATATAAATAAATATTAAATTCATGCTTTTTACCCTGTAGCATAATAGGCAGAGGGAACCTAATCTTAAGACACTCAGTTATCCAATTTTTAGCCATTCTGAAAATTTGCTTGTTGAATATACATTTTTTTAAGCTAAAAAGCTTAACACTGTATCCCACACATACCAGGATAAGCAGAAGTAGTCTAAGAACTTAATGCTAAGACATCCTGCTCCCAGTAACCTTAGAAGTCTAATCTATGCCTTCTAGGCGTAGACTCTACTGAATATCGTTTGTCTCTTTCTAACGGTCGAAGAAGCGCGTCGTGCTCTTTCACCGACTCAGTGGCCGACAGTAGCTCGCGGATGGTTCTTCTACTATTGAGGTAAGTACCGCTAGGCTTGATTTGTCGAAGTATAGCACGCCTGCGAGACGTATGTTTAGGCTTTGTATAACTTTTAACTAGGTGTGTGTGATTTTATCTTTCTTTGTTTTTCGTATATTTTGTGCCTATTTTCAGCGTTGTTTCAAGTAAAATATGTCAAGGTCTAAAAGATTACACGAAGACAATATTATTGTGATTTTAAACTAGAAAGATTTAATCATTCTTTGGACAATTTAGATTCTGAACATGAAGATAACCAAATTATCGACGACGTTTAAAGCAAAGAGGAAAATAATTGTGTGATTGAAAACGTTTCATTTTTATAAGAATCTGGTCCCTTTGAAATTGACGCGGGGCTTTTTACAAAAGCTGATCCACCATCTGACATTCCAACTGTCACCTTCCAACTCGGGGCGAATTTATTGTGTTGTGGTAATATATTTGAGGTAACAATGGACCCATTTGGTCAACTGTTAAAGCTCAATTATTTGACAGAACTGCAGTTAGGAACAAAGACCGCATTTCTGAAGGTCAGCTAGTAAGTGCAAAAATATTTTGGAACGTGAACAAACTTTTATTTTACACAAAGCAGATGAAATTTTATCTCACATTGTAAAATGAATTAATGTTAAAATATAAGCCAAATTATCGTAAAACCTACTGATTCAAATAATGAAAACCAGGAAGAACCAGAGCTAAAAAAACGTACAAATACTACGCCTCTTGATCCTATAAAAAAAGAAAAATGTCAAAATTTGTGTGACAAAGTTGATATGTATGAGTGCTAGATTGCTCTTAAAGTTGAGAGAACTAGACTAGACTGAGAGAAGTTTTATTTATTTTAATATTTTTATTTTATTTATTTTAATAACTAATTAACGTTAGCAACAAAAATATTTCTTTAAAAAGAATATGTTATAATTGATTTTGAAGAAGTTATTTTTTAATAGTTATAATACATAACATAACAGTGTAGTTTTATGGTTAGTTCATATCCCAAATTTAAATTTCCGCTAAATAATATTTCTAAAGTACTTATGCATACAGATTGTAATTAATATGTGTACGCCTCTGAGACGTATAAGTTCACGATAGATAAGGGTCTATGGTTAAAGCACTTCGAATTATAGCGGAATTGCGTGGTGAGTGGCGGAACGTTAACGCCGAGCTTTGCCCCGTGACCAGAGATATGAATACTTCATCATTTTAGAACAAGTAGTAAAATACTTTCCTAAGAGATTTTCTTTAATTATTTTGTGACATTTCAATTATTTTGTGTAATCGAAATAAGTTTTATAGAATATTTACTATATTATATAATTGAGGCCAGTCGTGGCGCAGTGACACAAGCGTGTGAGGTCCCCACTAGAAGAAACGAAATATATAATATTTTAATTTCTTCTTCTGGTGTCAAGGCAAAGCGCGGCGTTGAGTTCTCCAGAATTTAGCGGAAACTAGGAAGCGGAGTGTTTTAACACGAGGCTCCCTTTGCTTACCCTGCTACCTGCGGGATACAGCGTGAAGATGAAAAAAAAACAATGTTTAATATAAGACAAAGGCACGGGCTATATTACCATAATTTAGGCTCCCATCAATCCATCTCAAGTTAAGTGCACTTCAAATGGCCGTTAGTCATAAGTACGTTTTATCTTCTGATATTGACACTAATATTCTACTCTGCATATAACGTGTTGTACACGTTACTAACATGTATAGGTACTATATTAATATTATTTATATAAATTCAACTTCACGCTGTGTCCTGCACACAGCAGGGTAAGCAGAGGGAACCTAGTGTTAAGACACTCCCTTCCCCATTTTCCGCCGAAATATGGAGGTATTGCGTGTTGAGTAGTGGAACTCAACGTCGCGTGTTGGCTCGACAACTTAGCGAAGAAATGTATTTTACATTATATATGTTAAATAAATATTTGATTTCCTCGAGTGTGGATCGAACTTACAAACAGTCGCGTTTATAGTGACATACTTGTGACTCTGAGCTACGACTAGCCTCGTAATAGCATACCTACAATGGTTTTTTGTTTAAGTTATTCAATATATTATTAATATTATCAATATGACATGACATGTGATCTTTGGGCTGTTACACTGAGGCGACATGGTATTACTATTATAATTAATTCTAATATTCTATTGTAATATACGTAATGTATGATATAAGAATAGAAAGTATAATATTATGGATTAACATAAGTTGTGTTTGTAATATTTTCTTCTTTAGATTCAGATGTCATTCTAGTCATTAAAGTAAAGATATATTTTTTTTTAATTAAATGTTTACATAAAATAATGTGCCGCGTAAGCTTATGAATTTCGTAGTAAGAACTTAAATAAAAAAGATTTTTTAATACTTGATTAAAAGAATCCAAAGGATTATAATTTTGGAAGTTCTATTATTTCATACTATTTTAAGTTTACAAAAACACCAAAATCTACCAAAGATTAGCAAATATAGAGCATAATGTGCACATGTGAGTTTGACGTAGCGCACCCATCGTACAGCAATATAACGTGATTTTCTAAATCGGACAGCTCTTGTCTCTGAGTGCTCTCTGGCGCGTTGGTAAAAGGTATTACATTCTGACCCTGCCCCTTGAAAACGTGATGCCGATATGTTTGGTATGAACATGTGAGATAGATGGCTGTCCTCGCTAAGCTTGGATGTTGTCCAAAGTTACGTAGCATTGACTATTTTAATAGTTAATGCTTAAAATATATATGAATATTCAAATACTTCAAAGCAAAAAATATTTTTTTTCAGCTTTACGCTGTATTATGTTTGTAGCAGGATAGGCGGACAGAGATTAGTGTTAAGATACTACAATCCCTACTATCCGCCGAATTCTAAAAGCATTGCGTGTTGAGTGGTGGACTTTAAGGTGGTGCTATGTTACCACACCAGAGCGAAGAAATGAAAATATTGAACATTTTTTTCGTACAGTGGGGTTCAAGCCCACAACCTGTCGCGTTTCCGGTTAACCGCCTGTTGTTGTTGTGCCCCTGCGCCATGACTGGTCTCATGTTTATTCTAATATATGTATATAAACGTAATTCGAGCTAACGCAAATGAAGCAGCAGGGACAAGTTAGTATATTACAAAGTATGAAAGGATATCTATAAATATATTTTTTAAAGAAAATTACGTATCTGCCATTCGATTTTGCATTTATATTTTACTTTGGATATCATAAATATTGAGGATGTATAGTCAGCTAAAAGCGAGCTTTACATTTTCATAGAAATAATATTTTCTCTGAAGTATTGGATACAATTGCCGTCGTCGATATACTACGAGTATCTACTATGAATGGTCAGTACACCGTTGTTATTGTTATTTATATTATACTTTAGAGGGAACCTAGTGCTAAGACTTCCACACATCCCGCCGAATTTTCGAGGTATTGCATGTTGAGTGGAGGAACTAAAATCTGCTCTTTGCGTTGTTACCAGAGCGAAAATATAAAAATATTAATTAATAACTATTCATTCCCGATGAACGGGAATCGGGAACAATTCATTCCCGAATGGGAATCGAACCCGCAACCATAGCGTTGACAGTCAAACGCTCGTTCTTTGGTACTTTAGAAATTTTAATCCCATATTAATGAGAATTTACAAATATTTTTTTACACATTGGAGCATTTTAAAATTATTTTTTTAAAGATTTAAGTAGGAGGAGAATAAGAAAGATTTTGAATATTGCAATTGATTATAAAAATAATACTTTAGATTATGTAATATTAGCTCTTGCCATAATAATAAAATGAGTAAGTATTCACATTAAACATGCACTTAACATTTTCATAAACCATATTCGCTAAGCTCTTTAAAGTGGAATAGTGAAACTACTTTTTATTTCACAAAGCATTCGTAGAATATTTTTTCTTTGCTATTAACGCTGTAACATCAAAAATGGGTTAATGGAGGGCAAAATGACGTCATTCATCTTAGTTGGATTCCTCTAAACTCTTACGCGCCGCTCCCTACTACCTAATTTCCTTCATTATTGTTTTTTTCATTTCGCACAGGAAACAAGGATGGTGTAGTGATTTACTATGTTATAACGACTACGCTTGCCTTTTATTTATATTTTCTTTGTATTTCTTTAGTTTTGTTTGAGGGTTGGGGTGTTTTTTTTAAACTTCTTTTAAGGTTTGGATTGGATTGGATAGATATTTCGAATACTTTTTGTTAGTTTCGCGTTGAATTCCGCATTTAGGGTACGCAGAGGGAACTTGGGAACTAAGTGTCCTAGACACTTCCATAAGCTGTTTTTCACCGTTTTTTGGCGGCATTGCATGTTGAGTATCATAATTCAACGCCACGCTTTGCCTCGACACCAGGACGAAGAAATGACAATATTATATATTTCATTTTCTCGAGTGAGAAACGAACCCACAATATGTCGCATTTACAGTCACACGCTTGTGCATATTAATATACTAGCGGCCCATTCGCGGCTTCGCTCGCATACCACTTATAACTGTTTTATTATCCTGCATTTTCCATAATATAATTTATACATTCAATAATTTTGAGAAACTGTAAGCACTAACATGGCTGCTTGCGAGGACGAAATCGGCGGCAAGGGCGTGCCCCGCTGGACTCATGCCTATATGTACTTGCGGCCGTAAACGGAGCGTTGAATTATTTAAAATTTATATTTTCTCAAAAAGTATACGTTCAAATTACATGCTATAAAAGACAAAGCATTTCTTCATAAGAATTCCTTGATGATGGAATAACTTTCGCTCGTAAGTTTCAATATCTTTATAAAATAAAAAACGTTGAAATATCACCTTGCAATTTTCAATTATTTTTTTATCACAAAATATCTTATTGTGACTTATTTATAAGAGATAGATATACCGTATCACCGTGTTTTTTTTAGAACTAATAAAATACAACATTTCTTCCATACAATGTACTCACATATATTTCACTATATTTGCAGCGCACGCGCTTAAAGCAATTCGATGGCGTTCATTATTATAGTTATTTCGCTATTTAAGGCTAACTAATACGCACACCATAATACAGCTATAGCACTTCTGAAAAACATAGCTTTCAAACAAAACCAAAAATAAGTAAATCGGACAAGTAGATCCAGAGATCTTAGCGTTTAAACAAACAAACAAACAAACTCTTCCATATTATTATATTAGTATAGACAAAATCCGAAAATTATCATTATTAAATTTCCTTGATGATGAAATAACTTTCGATCCTAAGTTTTCAATATAAATGTATTTTCAATAGTATAGATAAACATTAAATAAAAAGTAGTGGGCAATGTCGCGCACGACCAAACTTTACACCACACCAAGAGAAGAAGAAGAGAACCCAAGTGTAGCTTAAATTAATTATAAACAGCAAATAATTACATAAAATTTAACTATATTTCGTCAATGTATGAAAATTTCTGCCCATTCGCGTCGGTCATACTATGCCGCCCGAAGGCTAGGTCATTTCGAATCAGTGACATCTCCTTAATTATTTATTAAAATGTAAAAAACTATAATTAAAGTAAACTATAATTACAGTAATTACAGTAAACTATAATTTCAATCAAGATAAAATGCTAAAAGTGACTATTATATTTATGTTCATAAGGATGAATATCAAGCAAGCAAGTTCATTTTGGGTGACGATTTCTTAAAACTACAAACTTTGCAAACCATTGCTTAGCAACGTCAAAATTATAGATAGGGTTATAGTTTATAGAGAGTTCAAGAAGCATTTGAGCAAGGCATTTGATACAGTGTAAGATTTCACAGTAATATAGCTCAAATTTTACATCGTCAGTTTACTATTAATAACTAAAGTTCTTTCTTAACCATCAAAATGAAATATATAAATTTTAGCTTTGTTTCATTTGTTTATTTTATCGTACAAAATCAATATTTGAAGAATA
>DWLH01002086.1:0-11391 GCA_018249795.1 Heliconius telesiphe telesiphe | reverse complement strand
TATAAATAGATGTTCACAAAATAATGAGGCTGATTAATATTTAACTTGCATGTCGTCTTCTTGCGTGGAGAATATTTTTTTTTAGCTTCACGTTGTATCCCGTTTGTAGCAGTGGGCAGAAGGAGCTCAGTGTTAAAACACTCCTTTTCCCACTTTCCGCCGAATTCCGGAGGCATTGAGAGTTGAGTGGCGGAACTCAACGCTGCGCTTTGCCTTAACACCAGAGCGAAGAAATATTAAATATTTAATTTCCTCGAATGGGAATCGAGCCTACAGTGGCGTTTACAGTCATACGCTTGCTTGCACCCCTGTACGACGACTCGCCTCAATTCCTTATTATATTTAATTAAATATTTTGTACTTTGGATAGTACAAATATATCTCATAGGAAATACATAGAAAAACATTGTACTTTTTTTTCAGAAGTCTCCAATAAAGTTACTACATATATGTATTATTGTATTATACTTACGTAATACTTAAAAAAAACATCTTCACGCTGTATCCTGCACGCAGCAAGGTAAGCGGAGGGAACCTAGTGTTAAGACACTCCGTTCCCCACTCCTTACGCAATACTTAATGTCAGTTTTTTATTCCACTTAACCAAGTCTATTATAGTTTATTTCAGTCTCATTAACTTTAAAACTACAAAAAAACCTATACGTGATTTTCATTTGTATCAATACTAATGCGAGCTCTATGTGCGCTTTGCGAAATAAAAACAATTCATTCCTCCGGAGTAGAATTGAACCCTTAACCGTCTTGTTTACAATCAAACTGCAACACGACGTTCGCCGTCGTGACTAAAAAAATTTTGCAGTCCATGTAAACTTGTATATAAATCATAAAGTATCAAACTCAATAAATTCCTCAATAGAATTTGGTATAGCAACACCGAGTGCGCGGTAATGAGGGCACAAATAGAGTTTACGATCTAATTAAGAGAGCGGGCAGGTCCGATCGTTGTAAATGTCATTTCGCACTGCAATCCCGCAATGCTCCCTAGTTCTCACGGAGGCGTAATATTCCATATTTCGTGGCGCGATTCCTCTAGGTGCTTATAATTTAAAATTATTGTATTCACGAATTATGGGTATAACGGCAGGTTATAAAATATAAATAATATCTATAGCATTTCGACGTAGTTTCTGCAATACATGAAGGTATTAAAACTTTACTAAAATGAAACAATGCTTATCTAAATCGTATTAAATTCTTGAAACGATAAAAAATTATGCATAAAAGATTATCTTTCTTTCATCTTGAAAAAAAAGACAGAATAGAATATTCAACGATTAATCCTTTCTTTATAAAATTAGTGATGTGAAACCTATCCGATGCCGCCCGTAGCAAGATACCAATCCAATAAAACGTATAGAAGGCAGCGTCGGTAAATAAAACAGACACATTTATTTACTTTCGCATCCTGCCGCCGGCACATCTACTCTGCCGCATATTTACATCTTTGTATAATTTAAATCAAATTTTATAGTTATGAAAAGTTATTATCTTTAGAATATAATCAATCAAATCAGCGTCACGCTATATCCTGCACACAGCAGGATAGGCAGTGGGAACCTAGTGTTAAGACACTCCGTTCTCCATTTACCACCGAATACTGGAGGCATTGCGTTATCTGTGGTGAAACTCTACAGTCGTCAACACCAGGGCGAAGAAATTTGTAAAAAACCTTCCGCTGAATTCTGAAGGCATTGCTTGTTGAGTGGCAGTACTCAACGCCGCATTATATATATAAATTTAAAATGGTAAAATGAAAATTGTTTTATATTTTATTCTGCGCCTTCCATTCATAATATATGTATATCTACATTTGGGGATATCACATAAACTCGCGGTATTTTAACATTCATCAGTTTGTTAAAAATCGTAGGTTCAAAGGGCGTAATCAAAGGGCAGTCTTTCATGAAATATCAATATCTGTATCTGGGAAAGAAACGTAAAAAAAACTATAAAGAAAATTTCCAAATAAAATGTACAAAAAATAATAAGCGCAGTCTTAGCATACTCAAACAAGATACTATTCACGAACAAGTTCCACAGTCACAGGGAGCCGTGTAAAGGGTAACGTATACAAGACTGTCGAGTGTAAAATATTTAGAAATGGTAATCAATTGCAATATTCAGATGCCAAGAAGTGGAATGAATTAGAAACAAGTGAAATCGGACATGAAACCCAGTTGAATAACAAACCAGATAATATTTGTATAAACTGAAATAATTGAGGCCGTCGTGGCGCAGCGGAACAAGCGTGCGACTGGAACGCGACGGTTGTGGGTACGATTCACACTCGGAGAAGAATTATTATTACTTAATATTTTTATTTCTTCACTCTTATGCTAAAGCAAAAGCTTGGCGTTGTTTTCCGTCACTCAACACGCAATACCTTAAAAAATCGGCGTAAAGTGGGGAAAGGAGTATTGAGAGCAACATTAGGTTCTCTCTGCCCACCCTGCAATGTGCGGGATACAGCGTGAACTGATTTATTTTTTTAAATAATTTAAATATGAAAGCAATAACATAAATAAATACCAAGTGTTGAGTCACATACCTATGTACAAGTATATACATTTTACGCATTTATTATATATGGTAAAATGCATCACATACACGCAAATGGGCTGTAAATCGATCATCATAACTACCAATAAACTAGTCTCTAATAGGATGTTATTCTCATAGTCGTTACGAAAACTAAAACTTTATTACTATTATATATTAAGCGTGTATAAGAATAGTTTAAAATTAAAAGTTATATATAATTACAGCATATCTACATTAAAACTAACCACCCATTTATTATTTACTTAATATATGGAAAGCCGAGTTGCAGTTTGTAATGATTTTTTTCTATGAAATATCTATAAATTTTCACTTTTTTCTTGTAAAATTTCACAATTGTAGGTCCATGGGAAGCAACGTAGGTTTTGATTACGCGCCGAATTTCATACAAAATGCCGTAAACGATGCATAAACGCTTGTATATTTCGATTGTGTTGACTTAGAAGCTCGATTTTTTTCTTTGCTTCAAGCGACCGTAGACAGTGGACCGTATATAAATGCTCTTGACAGACGGCAATGTGGTCCTATAAGAGTTCCACTGTTACCTTTTGAGGTACAGAATCCTAAAAAACGGGATACATTTCCAACTAGTTCCAAGCGACAAAATTATCGTAAATGTAACATTAAATCGAATACATAAATCTTATATCGAATAACGTAAACTCGTTGTAGTCACTGCAAGAGATAATGAAATCAAAGGAAACTGCACTCATTTAAGTTTTGTATTGCACATATCAAATGTAGCTTTCAAATATTTTGTTACCATTAACGCAGATAAGCAATACTAAGAGATAAGGATAAAAGCATAACGTCGTTGTTAGATAGAGGTTAACACTTTAAAGTGAAAATATTGTGAATCGAGAGTGAAAATCTTCGGACATAACCATCGAATGTAAATGTTATTGTATAATCTTTACCAATGATGTAAATAAGAAGTTTACTTTATTCGATTTTTAATGGCAGAAACACTCCTTATAAAGAAAACAGCTAAAATTCAAAGCTCCAGTTTAATTTATAAATCTATTTTAATATGTTAAAGAATATATAATAGATACATAGAAACACAGAAAATTAAATACACTGTTTGTCGAAAACTACTCACACTACTGTCTGGGCTGTCCAATACTATGGCTGTAAAATAAAAATAACTGAAGCTGGTAACAAGGAGCTTGTGATAGTAACGATTTACGAACGATTACGACTCGGGCCCGTTAGATCCGTTAATCACTTCATTAATTTAGACAACCGTACCAAAATATTTTTTATTTTTAAAATAATATATAGAGATTACATAGTTGAGGCCGTCGTGGCGCAGAGGCACAAGCGTTCGACTGTAAACGCAATGACTGTGGGCTCGATTCCCACTCGGCGAAATGAAATATTTAATATTTTAATTTCCTTGCTCTTTTAACGAGGCAAAATGCAGGGTTGAATCCGCCACTCAATATGCAATACTTTGAGCCTCGAGGATTCAGCAGAAAGTGTAGAGCGGGAACACCAAGGCATCACCAGGTTCCCAGGTGTCCTCCGCCTAACCAAATTGTTCTGTGCAGAATACAACGTAAAGCTAAAACAAAATACATGTAGTTTAAAAGAGTAGAGTATAAAAACGTTTAACTATTTTATTTCCTAAACTCTAACGATAAGGAGAAAAGCATATTTTAAAAAAATAAATTTATATAAATATAACATATCCCAGTTTAGATACGTATATAAAATTTACAAACAATACCTAGTATTTCTTTTCACCAGTTTGTCGATATCCACAGGAGTCCACTGAAAAGTCATCACCATAAATTTCCCACACAAGGAAGAGCGAGATCTAATCAAACCCTGGTGTTACTATAACAGAAAAGGTAAACAAAGCACAATTACTGGGCAGTAACGGGACGGTCTGGTCCGGTCCGGTCTTCGCATGGAATCTGCTGATAAAACTCACGTCTGGCCTGCGCCTATTGCCGGTCGTTAGGACGTAGCGAGATGATCGATAATAATGGTAATTTCGCCTGGAACACGTGTTGGGTCGTTCTTGCTGTCTCGAAATCAACTTACTCTAGAGCGTGCTAAAGTACTTGAATTCGCGAAAAAGATTAACATAAGTTAGATAATAATAACTGTACCTGTATGGGTTTTATATATTTTTTTTATTTGAAATCTGATAACTACAGACATATGGTCCGTAACCTTTTTTTTCATATTATTATTAATATTAACATTTTAAATATTTAAGTAGGTACTCTAAACTGCCTTAGGTTTCAATGATGTCTAATGAGGATTTATTTTATATGTGGAGCATATCTAGTCTAATCTTATACTTATCAAAGATATTTTTACATAAACATATTTGTTAATTATAATTAAATCTTAAATCAAGTCTAGTCATAGTGTGAGGGGCTTGATATTAGTATGAGATGATGATTGCTTTGTTGAGGTGTTTCATGGTCATATTTAAGTTGTGCTCATGGGCGTAGGAAAGGAGCGGGCCGGGTGGAATGTGCCTACCCCAGAATTGTCTGGTCTGGCCCACCGCTGAAATTTAACTTACATCAAATTTGCCCGGAATTTTTTTTAAAAAAACAACATTTACACGAGCATATCTACTCAAAGCTAAAGTCCAAGCCCCACCTAGAAAATATTCCTAGATATGCTCCACAATATTTCTTCATTGCCCCCATCGCGTTTCGGTTTATAATTAAACAGCTCCAAATTATATTTTCTTAAATAATAATTAATTATTTTCCATTATCCAGACAAAATCACCATAAATTATTCTATCACAAAAAACGGGTAGCTTTCATATTGCTGAAATTTGTTTAACAAACATGATATGCACTTTCAACACCAATAAAAATGTAGTAGAGACGTTCAGTCACTACTAACAGCATAACACGTATTTATGTGACGTCCCGCCTTCCCGCGGCCCGTAATGGCAACACAATATCACAATACCAGCACAGATTTATGCTCCGGCGCATCGTCTCCTCCACGCGGAAATCCCATAGTTATTTACCGGTTGCGAGTTAAGTGCGGCAGATTTATCGGTGGAGCCTCGCCTAGCGACGATCTCGTTTCTTCCTCCAACTACGCTATGATAAATACCGCATGGACTATATGTTCCGAACGCGCTGTACCTTTAGGATAGGGTTTTAAGTGCATAATTGCGGAATTGCCCAAGTAATCGTCTGGCACCGTTAAACTTCACAATTATATATCGTTAAATTCAATATATTACCAATTACGAACAGCTTTACGCTTTGAACCGTAAAATATCTCGCGTCCCCTAATAACATACAAACAAAAAGTTAATTTGAAGTTCTATTTATTGCCATACAATAAATATATTTCACAAGACCATACCTATTAAATTTTTGCTACAATACTTTGCCTACATTATCATTCAAAACAAATCTATTAGCCTAAGCACATCGACGGTTAATAGGATATTGTACCTCCAGCCAGCGTGTTATAATGGCGTGTGAAATTACATTCGGTCGTTTGTCAAACAGCTCCGTGCTCGGTGGTGATTATTTTCATTAGGCCGTTCTTAATGAAATGCAGCGACGCGACGCTTGGGCTTTTATTAGATGTAACATTAGGAATAATCAATTTATGCAATTATGGTATGCTCGTTTTATAAGTTCGTGTGTTGGTTTAAATCAAATAATAGTATTCGAAGTGATGACTTAATTATATTTATCAAAAAAAACATCAGCACCAAGAATCACGCTGTATCTCGCATGTAGGAGGGTAGGCAGAGAGAGCCTAGTGTTAAGACACTTCGCCTCTCACTAGCCGCGGTGTTGAGTGGCGGAAATCAACCACGGTTTACCTCGATACCACAGCGGAGAAATGAAAATATTAAATATTTAATGTCCTCGAGCGATGATCGAACCCACGCGCCACGACTCTCCTCTAATATCTTAACAACATTTATTATTATTTTATTTGATACTTACTGTTAAGAACCGTACTGGTGTTTTATTTCCACATTGGTAACGACGCTGCAAATGTTACAGGAATAGATAAGTATCCCCATATAGGAACAAACGTTAAACTTCCCTAAATCAGCCCGAGGCTTAATTCGCAGAAGCCAATTCACGAACCCATAAGACCTCATAGATCATACCAACGCCACAGAACACGAAGACGACGCTGACTTGCCGAGATTGGCATAATGACACCAGCCCCGAGCCACCGGCTAACATATGGCCACATTACCAGAACACGCCTCACGCATATCCAATTATTACACACAATTTCTTTAAAACAGCTTCACGCTGTCCCGCACACAGCAGGGTAGGCAGAGGGAACCAAATGTTGAGACACTTCTTGCCCCACTTTCATACTGTAAGCATTGCGTGTTGAGTGGCGGAACTCAACGCCGCACTTTGCTTCGACACCAGAGCGAAGAAATGAAAATATAAATTTAACTAAATATTTATTTCCTCGAGTGGGGATCGGAACCCACAACCCAGTCGCGTTTACAGCCACACACTTGTACCCCAGCGATTATTACACACAATCTGTTCGCCCGCGTAAAATATGAATAAACCGCCGCGACGCCATTAATACACGCATATATTTACAAACGCGACTCCACTCACTTTGACGGGAAAAGATAATGTTGCTGGCGAATAAATTGTAGACGTAACAAATGAACCCGCTAAGAGAGAAATATTACAAAAACCGTATGGGAGACCGTCTACATTGTTACGGGAAATGTGAGATTGTTATAAGTTAAATTTTATTACTTACTTGCGTTATTTTGACATGTGATTGAATATATATCCTTATGAGGCTAGTCGTGGCGCAGCGGCACGAGGTGTGACTGTAAAACCGACTGGTTGTGGGTTCGATCCCCACTCGAGGAGATGAAATATTTACTTAAATTTATATTTCCATTTCTTCGCTCTGGTATCGAGGTTAAGCGCGGCGTTGAGTTCTGCCACTCAACACGCAATGCCTCCAGAATTCGGCAGAAAGTGGGGAACGGAGTGTCTTAACACTAGGTTCCCTCTGCCTACCCTGTTGTGTGCGGGATACAGCGTGAAGCTGATTTAAAATAGATATTGTAGCGGTTTTTTTTTTACTTTGTTGACTCATCTTAATAGTAAGAGTAAACAAAGTAACATTAACAAAAAAATCGCATAGCTTTATCATATTCTACTAGCGACCCGCTCGTGATTTCGGCCGTTTTACCGAAATAATTATTAATTTACTTATCTGCATAACTTTCGTTATCTAATAATAATAATATCATTTCAAAAACAATATTTATACACATACTAAAGTACAGTTGCCGCCAATTTAATAAAAGAGCTGTTTATCTATACTTATAATAAAATCATTTTGGTTCAAATATAAAAGGCCCCAATAACATATTTTCTTACACGTATATATCTTCCAAGTACAGACACCGATCAGTTACGATTTTATTATACTTATAGATATAGATATTAATAACTAAGTTTTTATACAGTTTATTATAATATCACCATATCTTCTTATTATAACATGATGCATCAATAAATCTAAAGGCCAAAATAAGATGTACAATTTATCAGGATAAAGTATCGGAAGCCCACACATTAATATCAATGGTTGGTGGTGGGGATATTGTTAGCGGCGATGTATCACACGAAAAGACTTGCAGATTGCTTGACCTCGTTCGTAAAGATATTCGTTTATACGTTGAACTTTGCAAGGGTTCCCAGAAAACAATCACGGGATACATCCCCCCGAACAGACCAATCAGCTGGAACAAATGGGGGCAATTTGTCCGAAACGACCATCGGTCTCGGGGAATTCTTTTTAAAAGTTAAGCCTAAAGATTTTGCATGGATTCAGCAATCTATCTTTTGGAAAGCTATCAATAAAATAAGTACTTATATTACATACAATTTATATTTGAATTATGACGTTTATGGATTTGATTTGCAGTAGGGGGGAATGTCATATTTAATATTTTCATTTCCTCCATATGCGGGATACAGCGTGAAGCTAAAAACACTTATATTGTAATTTAAACCTATACAATTTCATGAGACTGAACTTAAATTGAAACAATAATGTAATAATAATTGTTATGGCGAAGTTACGTTGTTTTATAATAACAAATGATTTCTTTATGATCTTTTTTTGTTATTTTGTTTTAATAAAATATAATATATTGTTTAAGGTATTTTATTTTTCACCTATACTCCTCATACATTTTTCTACATAATTTATACCGACAGAACAATAACAAATTAGTTCTTCTACCTTATTTACATAAAACACGAAATTTGGAAATTGAACATGACACTACTTAATTATCGATTTATATCGTTACGTATTAAATACGTCAAAGTTGTTTTCTGTTTGAATATAATGTTTAAAATAATTATTAATTAAGCTTATAAATAGAAGCAATAGTAAAGATGCGGACTTAATTTTTGCCGCTAACGATATAAAAAAAACTATACCTAATTATTAACAATCTCTTGCTCACATAATTTATCAAAAAATTTCTTTGACAAATAACGATGCCTTTATTTTTTGTGTCACAGCATTTGCTAGTGACATCGCTTATTATTAAAAAAAAACCACAAAAAAATTTTTTTTTTTAAATATAAGCTTAATATGTATATATATATATAAACACTCAAATTTCTAACTATCTAAATGTATAATACTATGCGGGTAGACGAAATATCGTAGTGGACGGTCCGGTAATCCGAAGCGACGTTAATTAATGAAGTTAAACCGATTAACCATGACGCCCGTGGTGGCTACTGTTCACCCAGTACGCAATAAATAATAGTCAAGGGTCAGCTAAACACATTAAAATACTTTATTTAACATATTTTTACTATACTTTTTTAAATGATTTATTAAAAAAAAGTGCAATTTTCAATAATTTCAACTGTAATGATGTGAGATAATCTTGTTATTTTGAACCACTACTAACAAGTTGCTATAAAAATCAAAATAAAAATCAAAATTAGATACAGTGACAATATAATATTATCCATATTAAGAACTCCACAACGAAAATCACTTTAAAGCGTATCTCAGGTAAATATCCTGTATTTTGACTTATTGTGTTTACCTCAAAATAAATACAATTTTCTAAGAGTATTCAAAATATTTATCTAAATTTAAATTTATTATCGATTCATAATATTTCAGTTTTAGTAACGATCCTGGATTAAGAACAGGCGGACCAATCAATTTATTAACTCAATAACTTAGAAGTTCGAGAGCCCTTAGAACAGTTGTAAGAGGATTACCAAAGAATTAATTAAGATCATTCATTAATTATGATTAATATTTAGTATTCTAACTCGAAGCCAACTTTATCGTACTTAGTGTTCGCTAATAATTAACATGGTGTTAACAAGTAATTTCGTGGAGAGTATAAATTATTCTGCCTATTGGATTGGCTAATGTAATTATTAACTTATCATATTGGGGCCAGTCGTGGCGCAAGGGCACAAAGTGTGACAGTAAACGCAGCTGGTTGTGGGTTCGATCTCCACTCGAAGAAATTTAATATTTATTTGAATATATATTTCCATTTCTTCGCTCTGGTAAAGCGCCGCGTTGAGTTCCGCCAATCAACACGCAATGCCTCCAGGATTCGGTGGATAATATTGAAGGGAGTGTCTTAACACTAGGTTCCCTCTGCTCACACTGCTGTGTAAGGGACACAACGTAAAGTTTATGTATTAAGGACATAATCAAACGTTATACTGTTAAATAGGAATTTGACCAATTATAAATAATGATATACAAAATATTAAAAGAAAAAGTATTTAGAAATGTATTTTTTTTTAACGTCGCGGGATTTGAACCTCCGTTTTTTGGAACGAACGCCAAATAAGCCATACGTTTTTCTTAAGTAATCCGTATGCCGCAATTTTTACACACTTGTCACAAAGCCAGTTTCTTACTATAAAAATGTTAAAATATATTCATAGTTTTAATCTCATATACAATAATGAATTAATGCCGTATAAAATAATAAATGCTTTATAGCTAAAATATATCTAAGAATATTATATTACTATAAATATTACTATCTTTTTATCAGTTAACAATAAACAGAAATCCGATCCTATCTGGGAAATAAATCTTTCATAATCTTAATAGCATCTGCGATACGATTTGTATCAATTATATCAGAAATAGAATTCAATAAAGACAGTTATCAGGCCTTAATTGGTGTGTACTAAGTCGTATAAATAGAACATTTTATTAAATTGATGTGACATTAGACCATGTAATATCAATTTTGTTTGTCCATTAAGATAATTCCAAACTTTATGTCTATAATATACACTAAAATAATACCTAGTTAAAAAATTTAATAATAACCATTTCAGAAATTAAGATTATATCATTTTTGATTAAGCTTTAAAATTAATAATTAACGAAAATTTAATGAACCTTATAAGCTAAAAGCTTAAAAGCTATAAGCGTTAAGATCCGCCACTCAACACACAATGCCCCGAAAAATTCAGCGAGAAATGGGGTTCCCCATTTTTCGCATTGTGTGTTGAGTGGTATGCAAAGGGAACCTAGTGTTAAGATACTTCTTAACACTAGGTTCCTTTGCATACCCTGCTGTGTGCAGGATACGGCATGAAGCTGATATATTTATTTAATGAACCTTCGAATAAGGTTAATATTTAATTGGAAACATTTGTTTCGCATAGCAACAGGATAAATACTATCCTCTGTCCTATCCTGCATGCACATACCCTCTCAGCAAAGATGCTAGGACCTCGCCGCCTCGGATGCAGTCCGTAACATCGCGGATAGCAGATA
>DWLH01002085.1:0-11391 GCA_018249795.1 Heliconius telesiphe telesiphe | reverse complement strand
AACACAACTCATACTTGACTGTTTTTTAAACTGGCATACTTAATTTTGCAAATCCTATATCAAATATATTCCTATGTCCTGTTATTTGATTATAGCATTTGAACATGCCACATGAGCACTAACTACCGTACTACTATATTGATATTTAATATAATATTATGTATAAAAAATAAATTATCCTTGAAAATTATACAATAAATCTTGTGCTTAAAATATCCCATATGAGTTTCAATTCAAAATAAAATTAAAATTCCCAAGATTGACTATTATTAAATTTGTTCAATTTATATGATTAACGAAGGCTGTATAGTCGATTTTAAAATTTCTTAGTTCTAATTGCTTTTTGTTTAAATGGTGAAATTATTTATATTTTTTTATATTAAGCTACTATATATAGAACGAACTTTTTTATTATACTCAAAATTTTCATTAATGGACGTCATACTGGCGAAAATTTAATTGATTTCATTTATGCATTGGGGGTATATTCACTAAATATATATATAAAAAAATTTGAATTTCGTATATTTCATTATTAATGCAGATGCAAAAAAGAGTATGACACTGTTGGTTGACAGCTGTTGCTTGACAGTATTTACACATTTAAAACAATAAAGCAGTACATTACTTAAGCTCTTTTATTTGTTAATTATTGTTATTTTGTATTTATTTATATTAACTTTTTTTTAATATGCAGCCATTTGTATTAATTTTGTAAATATTTGGAAATTTAATATTGTGTAACAAAAATTATTTAATTACTGTCGCTGTAAATGCTACTGCGTTAGCCTATCAACATTCAACTATGAAACATCGATATTTTTTCTCTCATTGCTCTCACTGTGTTGTTTTGGAATCTCCATTTGGATGTGAAATCAAAATATTTTTTTATCTTATCTAAAATGAGTATTTGATTGTTCTATAATTGAAGATAGAATATCAACATCATATCTTAATGTAATGCCTGTCAATTCACTAAAGCGTAACTGTGAACGGGGGTGATAATTTATTATAATTCCTTTCAGCTAGTTTTCGACAAATGTAATTTGGTGCTCATTATGGAGGATTATAAGTTTCTATTTAAAGTTGTGTTAGTGGGAAATGCGGGGGTCGGGAAGACGTGTTTAGTGAGAAGATTCACTCAAGGATTATTTCCACCAGGACAAGGTGCTACGATTGGTGTTGATTTCATGATAAAAACTGTAGAAGTTGACGGAGAGAAAGTGAAGGTGAGCAGGATATTTCACATGACGTCTTGTAGTATTGTTATATTGCTATATTTGGTATCATGACCTGTTTAGGTAATATTGCCTTCACATGATTGTTTTTTATTCATAATTTGTATTGTTTTCTAATGGCAACTAAATTTAAAGTAGGATTTTTATAAATTTAAATTTGAAATGAATGATTTCATCATATAATCTGAAATGTTCATGTTTAATTTAATTAACTTTTAACAATTTTCAGTTACAAATATGGGACACAGCTGGACAAGAAAGATTCAGATCTATAACTCAAAGTTATTATCGGTCAGCACATGCATTAATATTAGTTTATGACATATCTTGCCAACCAACTTTTGATTGTTTACCAGACTGGCTTAGAGAAATAGAAGAATATGCTAATAATAAGGTTCTCAGAATATTAGTTGGTAAGTTGTCTATTAAGAAAAATATAACTACAATATATTATACACAAAAATCTTGAAGGTTTTTTGGTATAATAGGAACTTAGTATTACAATACTTTATTTCTCACTTTTCATCCAATTTCTTCAGAGACATTGTATGTTAAGTAGCAGAACTTTATTCCATCCACACTTTGTCTACAACAGTGAAGAAATGAAAATAATATAATATAATTTTTGCAATTTGTAGGGATCAAATGCATCAAGTCTGATACAGTCTCAGTCATTATTTATATAAATTTTAAAAATGTCAGGTAAATTGTGTCCAATTGCTAATCATTATTTAGATTATGAAAACATTGTTGTGATAAAAAATATACTTATACATGATATTATTTAATGTCAGGAACTACTGTCTATTTAAATATTATTTTTGTATTGGATATTCCATTTATCAAAATATCCTATATATACTAGACTATATGTATTCAAATCAAATCAGTCTATTAGGGTCCACTACTGGACATAGTCGTCCCCCAGGGTGTGCCAGAGCTCCCGATCCTCTGCCATCCACATACAGTCGAAGTCAGCAGGCTATAGGTGACTGGCCAGAGTTTCCTATTGCATTTAAATTTGTCACATGCCATGCACAGGAGACAAAGCCACATGTAAAAGGTAGTAATATCATACAAAAATTTATGAGGCCTATCATGGTGCAGGGGCGCAAGCCTGCAACTCTAAATGTGATAAGTTGTAGGCTTGATTTCCGTTCTTGGAAATAAAAATATTTATAGCTCAACATGCACTGCCTCGAGAGTTTAGCGGAAAGTGAGTTACTGAAGTGTCTTAACACTATGTACCCAAGTTCACTGAGCCTACTGTACTATGTGTACTATGTGTGGGAGACAAAGTGAAATTAAAAAAAATTATACATACTGTAATAATTACCATTTTCAGGTAACAAAACCGACAGAGAAGATAGAGAGATCCCCCGTCATATAGGTGAGGATTTTGCACAAAGACACGGAATGTATTTCCTTGAGACTTCGGCTAAAGAAGCTGAAAATGTTGAAAGACTGTTCATGGAGATTGCTGTTGAATTGATGGAGGTAAAAATATATTACATTATGTAAGTTTCTTCTGTAAATGTGAGGGTTGTGTCTTCGATTCCTCATAGGGGGAATAGATTTTCTCTCTCTGGTAACATAACAAAGCATTGTTAAGTTCCATCTCTGTATCGCAAATTGGGCGTGACATGAAAATTAGTAGTGGTAAGCTAAGTGGTATAACACTATGTTCTCTCTGCCCACCCTGCTGTATGCAGATCTCATTGTGAAATGTAAAAATGTGTTTAAGTATATATTCTTATGTTTACGATTTTTTTAATGAATTAATTATGACTTAGAAAGTAAAACAGTTAATGTAGAATAAACATATAATAGTACTAAGGTCAATTTATACTTAGAGAAATATTTTTATTTAAAACAATTTTATAAGAGGTCATAGTGTTGTAGTGGAGTGGAGCGTCCGACTGTAAATGCAATGGTTGAGGGTTCAACCTTTGCACGGGTCATTTGATGATCTTCTTCTGACAAAATGTAATGTTTATATCCACCATTCAACAGAAAATATTTCAAACTCAGCCAAAAATTAACAACAGAGTGTCTTAATATTATGTCTTTAGACAGAAAGACACCTGCTACGATGAGTGGTGCACTATAAAGCAGAAAAAATATTTACCAATTTTGTTGTAACATTATATTGCTTAACAAGTTGTATCAATGAGCTTTACTATGTCTTCATTATGTACAATTCATGAATGTTGATCATCTGTCATCACTTTCATAATTACACCAATCATAATATGATAATAAAAATTATTAACACAGAAAAGTTTAATATCATATTTATAATTAATATAATTTTTACAATTTCAGCAAGCAAAATGCAAGGAATTGCCCAAATACGATGGAAGCTTAGGTCCTATAAATGGTAAAACATCATCTGTCGGCGATGGTTCTTGCTGTCTACGATCATAAACCTAACGAATTTATCTCAATGATATTAGTAGGAGATTACCTGGAGCTTATAAAGAACTTATTTATTTCATCATGCTTTTTTTATTTTTAGCTTCATAATGCATCCTGCATATAGCAGGGTAGGCAGAAAGAACCTAATGCTTAAGATGTTTGGTTCCCTACACACCCCCCAAATTCTGGGACGCTGCGTGTTGAATGGCGGAACAGAACGCCGCACGTTTTGTTGGTGTCAGAGGAGGAAATAATTAATTCTCCCCCCAAGTGGATATCAAATCCATACCCATTATATTGAATATTACATACTTTATATTTCTAGTAGGGTTTTTTATTGGTTGTTTTAAATTATTAATGCATGTGAATAGGTTCTTTATAAAGTTTATCTTAGATTTAAATATTTGATAGTGCTCAGATCATTCCATTGCTTATAAGGATCTAATAATCTTTGATGCTGTTACAATTTCATGATCATTTACATGGATGACATTAAGTAACTAACTGCTATAATTGTTTATTCTTATCATTTCTAAAATGTTATGTCCACACTTAGAAAAGATTTTTTTTAGAAAACAAAAACAAAAAAAAATATTTCGAAGCCTGGATGGTTTTCGTAAGTGCTGCTTTAAATCCCGGTATTTTCAAATTTAAAGTTGCGCTCTGAAAACCATGTTATTTATGTATGACATTAACTTTCCATTGAATAAATTGGTTCATTATATTATCTATTATTATGGTACAAGATAACGAAAGAGACATTTTTCAAAAATATTTTAGTTTATTATAGAAAGTGCTTACAATAAAGAAAAACTTAAAATTAATGATCATTTTTTTTTCTTTTATATTTGTTTTTATATGTCAAATAATAATAACTAAGAGTTGAGTTAGACAAATAGAAATGATTAACATATGCAATATAGCCTAGTTTTTGTCGTGGACTACCCAACATAAAAATATTTTTTTAATTTGAATTAGTAGTACTAAGATCAAAGCATTTAAGCAAACAAACTGATCAATTTTGAAAATTAATATCTAAGTTGTTTATAAATATTACATGAAATTGTACCACTTCACTGAAGTTAAAAAAAGTTTGCTGTTGCAATATCTGTTGTTTTTTTAAAATAAAACCTGTTAGTTACATTGTTAGTGTCTCATAAAACGTTAACTAGACTTTGTGTAGTATTCTAATATTAATAATTAATGATATTCATAGGTTTACGGATGCCGATCTTTACTATTTTTTTATACTTTATAATGTACATTCATTATGATAATATGATTGATGTGATTTTTTTGTGTGGGACAACGTCTTACTCTAAATTTAACGGTTGTGGGTTTGATATTCATACGGGAAAATGAATTATTTTTATTTTCTGAAAAGGTCGAAAGCAGAGACGCTAGAAGGGTCTCGACGCTAGGTTCAATAAAACCTGAATTTATTATTTTAATTTATTTTTCTGATTTTTATTATTTATTTCTTGCGGTTCAATAAATATAATTCAATATTTTTCTTAATCAGTATTGTTGTTGACAGTATTTGCTTCAACGTCAGTCATATTATCAATATTGAAAATGACCAATTTACACATGTACGAGATATTTTGTGGCTGTGACTTTTCAGTTTTAAACAGCTATTTATAAACATTGCATGTGTAAATCAGGTATTTAATGTATTACTTAATTTATATTTAAATTTAAGTTTTTATTTCATTTCTTAATAAAAGGTTTCAGTTCAAGTATGACAAAGATAAAAGAAGAAAGGTAAAAACTAAGTTAAATTTTGTATAATTTTTATTGTAATTTTCTTAGTAATTGACAACTTCGTTTTTTAGAACCTACTGTAATTTTTTTTTAATTTTTTCAGCTATATCCTGCAGGCTTTCAGCTATATGGCAGGGTAGAGGATGTAGTGTCAAGACACTTTGTTTTCTACATCTCGCCTGAATTCTAGATATTTTGTATAATGTTGGAGCTCTATGCTGTATGTTGTCTTATTAGTAGTGAAATGTAAATTATTAATTCCACTGAGCAGGGGTCAAAGTACTGGGTCAACTGGGTCGAAACTGGGTTGGGTGGAACTATTGTTACTAATATTTTTTCTTGAAATGAAACCTTTTTTGTGTATGGTACATAGATAGACATCACATGCCGGGACTGGATATTTTGTATTTTTTATATTATGGCCAGGGATTTTTCTTAAAAAACTATATTTAATTTATTTTTTATATAAATGTTGACTTGTGTGCTTTTAAATTTTTAAATTATTTAGCATTTAAATATTTATTGCAATTTTAGGTGCTTATTTTTTTATAATATTTTACCTGACTTGTATAGTTGCAGTGCAGTATATTCCTCATAAATTTATGCAATAAAATCTTTATATCAAAGAGGTTTGACAAGTTTATTATATATTTTTTTCGGTATAAAATATAGAATAGAGATTTATTTTTCTTTTTAATAATTTTTTTAAAACCAACAATGTTGACAGTGAGAATTAAGTACAATATAAATGAATTTGATCTTATGAGGACTTCACTGCTTAGCGACAGTATATTTATATCATCACAATTGATATTTGTGCACTTTGGTGTTAGATTGTTTCAATCTTTTTTCAAATATATTTATTGTTATCTAGAAATATTTGTGCAATTAACTATTTTTTTTTAAAGTTATAAAACTGCTTTAAATTTATTAATTAGTATTATGTAGCGATTTTCTGGATTAATATTTCGATTTATAGTTATGTATCTATCCAAAGTTGTTTTGTTTAAAAATTTTATATATGAAATGTTATTTACAGCAATTATATTATTATACATAATGTAAGTAATATATTACATCTTACATTAAGTAACTCAGGAACAATTATTTTGTTAGATACATAGCTATAATAGTAATCTTAACTACTTTTTAATTAGTAGAATAATTAAAACTACAAAGGTACAATTTTAATTGGATCTGAAATAGCTACTTAATTTCATGTCATCGATCATAGTAATATCACCAAAGATACTAAATTGTAATACTCGCAATAAATAAAAGAATCACTTTCGAAATTGGTATTTTAATTGACCTTGTTTCAAACTTTACCTTTATAGGAACTAAAATGTGACTACTAGTATTTATTAAATTTTAGGTGGAATTTATCGACAATTTATTAAGATTATTTTTATCGTAAGAAAATTTTTGATATTGTGTTCTCTGATAAAAAATAATATACGATATATTAATATGATAAAGTACAAAATATTTTAATAAATATGATAACAAAATATTTGTCAATGAAGAGCTGTTTACTCGTCTTAAAATTTATGTAATAACTGAAAAATTTCGAATACTTGGTGGCAACATTTGAAATTGCTAGTAACAAAATTAAAAAATGTGATGAAATACATAAATCAACAATGTTATGCTAGTAAAATGCAATATTAAATATTATTTTATTTGATACTTCGTCTTAACATTGATATTTCTTTAATTTGAATAACGAAACAAATTTATTACTTTTATGTGATATTTGATTTTAATATTAATTGTGTTCTAAAAATAATTATATTACCATAATATGATAAGCAATTGATATATTACATAGATTTAACAAAATTATAGTTTTATATTTATTTATATAAATATTTAACAACGTTGGTTATAAGTGTCATCGACTCGTAACTTTATTATCGATCCACACAAAACGTCGCTTGAAGTTGAATCGAAATGGCCGACGTTTAGGGGGAGTGTCTAGCGGAAATCGGATTCTGATTGTTTTATCTCAAATAGGTGAGTGATAAAAGTTAATTTTAATGATAAGTGTAGTGTAATAATACTATTTACCAAATGTAAATAATTGAAACCTTGATCTTGACAAATTTTAGCGCATTTCCGGCCGCGACCGGGTCAAGTTATTCAAAACAAAGTGTTTAGAATTTTTAATAAATATTCTTGTTTATATCTCTGTAAGGAAGTGCCTCATATTGTTCTATTGTGTCTATATTTGCAAATGAAAAATCCATTTTTAAAATATTTATATATATTATTATTTTAAAATACTTTTTTCTTGATTCAATATTAATAAATTTATTAAAAGCTATTTTTTTCTGCTTGGAACAAAAATCATAGCTAAAGCTAATATTAATGTAAATATAGGTGTGCAAGTACAATGTTAAGCATTTATTAAATACATATGAAATAATACTGCATATAAGGACCAACCATACATATGTTTAAATGTGTTGCAGATACACATTGCCTGTAGAGGAGGCTGATCATTCCATAAATAAAAGACTGATAACTTTTATAAAAATTGGCTGAAAATGGCCTGGCGTTTTAAAGCCTCTAAGTATAAAAATGCGGCACCCATTGTGCCTAAACCTGAAGCATGTATACGGGATATATGTGTGGGATCTTATCAAACATATGGAAACAATATATGTGCATCAGCTGCATTTATGGCATTCAATTGGGAGCATGTCGGATCCAGTATGGCGGTGCTTCCACTTGATGACTGCGGTAGAAAGAGCAAAACAATGCCATTGCTTCATGCCCACTCAGATACAATCACTGATATGGAATTTTCTCCATTCCATGATGGACTTCTGCTAACTGGATCTCAGGATTCTTTGGTATGTTCAATAAAACATATTTTTTAGGTTCACAGAATGTCCTGCACATAGTATAGGCAAAGGGAATGAAACTTAACAGTGTACTCTGCAACACCAGAACAAAGAAATGAAAATATAATTGTAAATAAATATTTCATTTCCTTGAGTAGGGATTGACAAGCAGTCGATTTTACAGTCACACTTTGTGCCCCTGTGCCATGACTGGCCTCAATAGTCAGTATAGATTTTGCCGTTATAATATGTAGATATATTTTTTTAACAGTTATTAAACAAGCTAATTAGATGTTTATAGAATTAGCATAATAAGAACATTGCTGAAGATTAACAGATTTTTGTTAACCTACATGTTGATCAGAGCATGGAAAATGTTTTCACTACTGTAATACTAGTCTGCTGTGCACATTATATATGGGTTTTATTTAATTTAAGAATCATAGGTGCAATAATCGTCCAATTAATTAAAACATTTTATTTAATAACATATATGATGTGTTACTTATACTCTTATCATAATAATATTGGCAGTATATCAGATTAGTCATACACAACATGAAAATAATATATTTTGTTATGTAATGTATGAAATTTTTAGATATAATTTTATCACTTTTCTTAAAAATAGGTAAAAGTCTGGCATATTCCACCTGAAGGTCTCAAAGAGTCACTATCAACACCAGAATGTACGCTATCACAGAAACAAAGGAGGGTTGAGAATGTAGGCTTCCACCCAGTAGCTGATGGCCTAATCCATGTGGCTTCAGGCCATGAACTTGCTTTATGGGATTTGACTAAGCAGAAAGAGGTGTTTGGTAATAAGAATTTTTTTACTATAGAATTTTACTAAGTGTTACTCTCTTTCAGATAGTGGTTGTTGGTTTGAATCTATTATAGGCAATTGTGTGTAGTTTTCTTTTCTGATTAGTTTAAAATAAAAAGACATAATAGCTCTGACTTTTAGTATGTAAAGACTCTGAACTTATTATGAAAAGTTAAAGGGTTTTACACATGTATCCCTGCTATCTTTAAAAATATCAATACATAATGTAGATAAAAAAAGAAACAAATATGTATGTATTTATAATAAGTTGAACATAAGTTAGTCATATTTCTATTATCATAGGAATTATCTATATTAACAACTACCGAACTGCTTGTGGCTTCTGTTTGAACTACACAATTATTTGTTTACTAATCTTAATTACTTTCATGTTCTATTCATATTATCATTCTAAAGACAATAAGTTTTATTACTTCCCACTGTAGGATATCCGAACCTAAAGTTTCAGCCAATTTAATGAAACAATTATTTTATAGCAAAAAAAATGTTATATATCATTTTGTTATTTATGAACTGATTTTAAAAAAACAAACACTTAATGGCATGGCAAACCATTGCTCGGAAGTTCCCCAAAATACAATAGTGAACACTGCATTTAAATTGGTCAAACTGGTTCTGAGCTTAGTGTACACAAACACTCAGGTCAGGTCAGGCAGAGGGAACTCTAGTGTTTAGACTAACTATCCAACTTTCCGCCGAATTCAGGTGGCATTGTGTGTTGAGTTACGGAACTCAATGCTGCCCTTTTGCATTGGCATTCACATTCATTTCCTCAAGTGACTGGTTGTGGGTTCGATCCTTAGAACCCACAACCAGTCACGTTTACACACACACTTTTGCCCCTGCGCCACGGCTGACCTCGGAATATTTTTATCACAGTTTTTCCCCCTATAATAGATTTTATTATATTATTATATTTTCCATGTACATACAGATCAGTAATAATTTTATTATATGTTTAGATATATTTTGGATATTAGGAAATACACCCAGCTCAAATACAATATAAAAGTCAGTCTGACTCATTCTGCTGTTTGTATCTATATGTTTTTTAAAACTAAACTAAACTAGCTTCACGCTTTATCCCTAGCGGGGTAGTCAGAGAGAACAAATCAATGCAGCTAAGGCTCCATTAACCCTGTTACCGGCAGCAATACGCCTTTCCACATCCATCTCGTATCTTCCATCTCTACTGAACATACTTCCCAAGTATACCACTTCATTCACTTGTTCTAATATCTCACCATTTACACTGATCTTGCATTCCGTCCTCTCTTCATCTCGTTCAAAAATCAGAACCTTTGTCTTAATCGTATTCAGGCTTAGACCGTTATTTTCACACCCTTCTTTCAGAGTGTATGATGTTGAGTGATATAACAATAATATGAGAGTTTTGTTCCATTGCCTTATGAAGCAACAAATATTGTAAACATTATTGTGGATTCGATCCTCTTATGGGAGATTGCAAAAAATATTAGCTTTGATTTTGTATCATAACGCACATACGCACGTCTGCCTACCTGCTGTGCTTCACGCCGTATCCCGTGTTACAATGGAATATTGTAATCTACTATCATGTATCCCGCGTTACAGCGTGAAGCTGAAATAAATAAAAAGTAAAGAGAAAAGTAAAAAACTGAATATACTGAAATAAAATTTTTAAAGATGACAGTGAGGATAGAAAAATATTTTTATAAAATGTAAAAAAAAAATAATACTCCGTTTTTTTAAATATTATAAATATTTATTATTTTTTATATTTTATACAGTAAACAGAGATCACACAGAAGTGATACAATCTACTTCTTGGAAGAAAGACGGCAAGCTAGTGGCAACTTCATGCAAGGACAAGAAAGTGCGTATTTTGGATCCTAGAGCCCCTGCATCGGTTTTGGGAGTAGCGAACAGCCATCAGAACATTAAAGACAGCAGATTAGTGTGGCTCGGTGATACTGATAGGATTCTTACTACTGGTAAGATATATGTTTGTAGTTTATATTTGTTTATTTTTTTATTTATTTTGTAAGACAGTGTGTTATTGTAAGCATGAATTATTTTCAATTCCCTACGCACTTTATCTTTAAAGAGCGGTGCTAAATTCCGCTACTGAATAGGTCTTGAATATGAGTATAAGATGCTACCCTGCTTTATAGGGGGATACACCGTGGTCACAGCTAAAAAAAAAGGTTTTGTTCAATTGCCATCTGAATATCATTAAAATTTATAATTCTTTTATTATATAATTTGATATAATTCTTTTATTATATAATTTGAT
>DWLH01002084.1:0-11395 GCA_018249795.1 Heliconius telesiphe telesiphe | reverse complement strand
GCAACACGCATGGGCAGACTCGACCGGATCATTACCACCCCCGGCATTTAAAACCGGCGTGAAGTAGTGGCTTTATGCCACTGCGTTTCGCATCAGGTAATGCCGGGCTCCGGCGCCCAACCCACCTGACAGGCAGGCAACGCACCTGTAACTCCTCTGGTGTTGCACGGGGTCGTGGGCGGCGGTAATCACTTACCATCTGGTGACCCGAACGCTCGTTTGCCTTGTCTTTTCCATAAAAAAAAAATATATATATCCCTAAACTAAAGTGCCTACGTGACTGTCGGCTTGTCTTTGTTAAATTATTTCGTCTTTTAGTTAGTGTTTTTTATTTTAAAATGGCGTATTCTCATTTTACTTCTACGGCGTACATGGAAATGATTTTAATTTATGGAGAATGTAGACAAAATGGAGCTCTCGCATTACAAACATACCGAGGAAGGTATGGTAATAGTCGTAGATGTCCGTCAGATTATCGTACAATTGTAAAAGCTGTACAAAGGGGCCGAGAAAACCAACCATTAGTGCCACACCAAGAGCGTGTTTCGTCACAGGAATTACCAATAGCCCGAGAAATTGAAAACAACCGTCGTCCTTTCAAATACACATAAGTTCAGGCTTTATTACAACGAGACAGGTCTATCAGAGTAGTATATTGCCAATGGCTGCTAGAAAATGTCAACATCGACTCAGATCTTGTATTTAACATTTTATGGACTGACAAGAGCACTTTCGCTCGCAATGGCATTTGGAACTCGCAAAATTTAAGATATTGGAGTGAACAAAATTTACATCTAAGTCGAGAAGCTAAACAGCAATACAGATTTGCTGTCAATGTATGGGCTAGAATTCATCGAAATGAAATATTAGGGCCAGTTTTTATTGAAGGCAATTTAAATACTACGATTTTTTTAAAACTCATATCAGTCGACCAGATCCCCCTAGACGTATATTGTAAGATGTGGTTTCAGTTAGATGGAGTACCCGGACATTCTGGAGTGTGCAACAATGGATCGAAAGGTATGGACCTCGGCGTTGGCCAGCCCGTTCCCGGACCTCACGCCGCTTGATTTTTTTTTGTGAGAGCAAGTAAAAAATGAAGTTTATGCGTCAAAAGTCCATACAGAAAAGAATCCGGCAAAGAATTACGCGTGCTTTCGATAAAATTAAAGACGTAGCCGCGCAGGGGGATCCACTGAATAAAGTAAGACATAATTTGTTACGCAGATGCAATTTATGTTTTCAAAAGCAAGGGGGACACTTTAAAAACGTAGCAAATCATAAGTGGACAGAAATAATATGATAAAAGTATTCCTAAGTGTTGCGTTGATTTAATATCACCTCGCCGCCGTTAGCTACATACCTACGCTAGTTGCTGAGACTCGATTTCTTGAATGAAGCGTGTGCGACGTTGCCGCTTTGACAGGTTTGGTTTGAAGTGTGTCTGTATGTGTGCATGTTTATAATATTCATTACAAATATCGTTTTATTTTAAAACGATAATTTTATTATTTATTTTGTTTGAAAAAATAACTTTTTCATTTTTAGGAATTTATTTTTTTCTGAATTATATTAGTCTTTTATAGAGTAGTTAAAACTGTGGTTTCATTTAAAGTGGTGCTTACACTTCCACCCTGTATACATAGATTTAGCCTAGATACATATCTTTTTAAATATTTTTGAAAAAATTCTAACCTTTAACAAGTACGCTGGATCCATTGGATAATTCGTATAATTTGTTTCTATATTTATATTAAAGTCTCCGCATACTATTAAAGATTTACTATTCGAACTCAAATTATTAAGAACAACCTGTATTTTCTCTTCAAATCTACCTGAGGGGTCGATACACGCATACTATAATATATCTATTGAATTCAATGCAGGACAATCTGGGCGCGATTTGCAACGTATATCATTTCCTACACCAACCCAAAATTAAAACACGAAACACCATTACACTCGCCCAAAGTCACCGTGTGGGCAGTATTATCAGGTAGAGGAATTATTGGTCCTTATTTTTACGAAGATGAGAGAAGCCATCATCTCACAGTTAACACAGAGCGATACGTTGCAATGATACAGAGCTTTTTTGAACCAGCGTTAAAGGACTTCTCTGGCTTCAATCAAAGAAGCTGGTTTCAACAAGACGGGGCAACAAGCCACAACTCAAATGATTCTTTAGCGCCAATACGTAAAATTTTCGGCAATAAATTGATATCCAAGAGAGGTGATATTAATTGGCCACCCCGCAGCCCAGATTTATCCCCAATGGACTTTTTCCTTTGGGGATATCTTAAAAGCAAGGTATAAATAACCCACAATCTATTGAACAGTTAAAAGAAAACATTTGCAATGAGATGCAGAACATTTCCACGAGCACTTGTCTGACGGTAATTGAAAATTTCCTGTTCCGGTTACAGGAGTGTAAGAATAATAATAGTTCACATTTACAAGATGTCATATTAAAAAAATAAAACCCTAAGATGTGTTCTTTCTTACAGAATAAATTTATGTTTACAAAAACAGTTTTATTTTTATAGCAATTTCAAAGGTTAATTCTCTATTGGTCTACTCTGTATTTTTGCTTTCTATTATTCTTTTTAAGTGTCCTTCTATCCATTTCAGTCAAAATTACTAAATGTACAGACAAAATATTTTTACTGTTTTATTATATATAGAGTAGAGATGAGGAGCGGGGGGAATTGACAATATATAAATTATTTTTATTATTTTTATTAAAAGGAGCATGCATGGCCGAGTCACCCACAACCGTTTAGCTAATATTTAGCTAATGCGAGGCAATTGATTCAGTGAATCTTACAACTGAACCACCACAACTATGTTAATTTGTTAGTGATTTAAATCTTTCTCTTCACAGAGAAATAGGTCAGTAGAAATGCTATAAAACACAAAAAAAAGATAAAACAATTATCAAAACTACAACTACAAAACTAAAATTATAACAATTATCTAAATTAAAACAACCACTCCATGCATGTTTTAGTGGACTAAGCCAACTAATATTACTAGTCGCAAATATTGGCCAATCGATGAAATATTTGTATTTAATTTTTTAATACTGATTTTATAAAGCACACTGAGGCATTTTAACACGTCCGCACGTTGGCTAAAGTTTGATCATACTAAACTCAAATGTGTCGAGGAGGGGCGGGTAGCCGCATTAGAAGTGTGGGAATCTCGGCTGGCATCACCATCTACCGGCATGAGGACGATCGATACTGTCCGTCCAATCTTCCGCCAGTGGTTAGCACGGCGTCACGGCGTCCTAACCTTCCGCACCACACAGGTGCTCACGGGGCATGGCTGCTTCGGGGGTTACCTGTGTCGGATCGCTGGGACGGAGCCCGACGCTCGCAGCCACCACTGCGACGACTGCCTCGATGAGACGGCCCAGCACACGTTGGAGGTGTGCACAGCTTGGGCGTCTCAACGTAGCGCTCTGCGCGACATCATAGGGCACGACCTCTCCCTGCCAGCCGTGGTCAAGGCCATGGCCGGCAGCGAGACGTCGTGGGATGCGGTCTCCTCCTTCTGCGAGGCAGTGGTGCTCGAGGAGTCGGCGGAACGGGCAAGGGAGGCTTCTGCCGAATTCGTCACCCGCCGTAAGAGACCGGGTCGCCGGAGGGCGGCACACGATCGCCGCCTTCCGCCCTAACGAGCCAGAGGGCGGTCAGCTTGGGGAAGCTGGCCGCCTACTAACCTGGCCCGAGTAGTCGCGCCCAGGGCGCTACTACGAGCAGGCCGTCGAGGGTGACCACACACCCTTGACTCCGTCGAGGAGGAGCACCGTGAGGTTTTAGTGGGTATTACGGTAGTGGTGGGACGGCCTACATTTGCCAGTCCGCGAGTCCCACATAACTCGTTCGAGTCCCCACTCGGGCCGGTATCCGTAACAGGATTTCCTCACGATAAAAAAAAATACTTAACTCAAATAGAACACAACTCTTTTTGTGCACTTATTTCTCGAGCCGTTTTTTAGACGGTAATCCTTAATCTAGTGTATAGTTGATCGAAGACGACTCGGTTAAAGGCCGTTGTAAATGGTGTTAATATGTACATTATGCCTCTATCCTTTATGCATTAATTTCCAACCTGTACTCTTTCTCTTTTAGATTTAATCTTAGTCACTTCCATTGACCATGTTGAAATATGTATATGGTCAATGTAATGCTGCTGCATTCTCTTATCATGCAGCCCAGATTTATCCCTCATCTTTCTTTCTCATAAAGTTAAACCACCTAAACCAAAATCAAGAATTCTTCTCCAGCGTAACTTTTTGGGTATGGATTTAAGACGTTTCAGAGCTTCAAAGTTACTAAAATAATCTATACGAAGTGAGGGACTATATAAAACTCCCAGTATATGCTTCAGAGAACCAAATAGTAGTTCAATAAGAAAATGTATATGATAAATAGCGACACTCCCACCACCGTTTTCGGTTCTTCTATTTATAATAAAGTGGAAACCTGGTAGAGCATAAGAAGTAGAAGAGAGACCAAACTTGAGAAAGTCTTTTCTCGTATGTCTTTAGCTTCAAACGTAAGACGACTTCATTAAATCCATATATTGGGACTGCAGAACCACGTCGGCAACAACCTCGTACCTGTCATGTATCAACAGACGTGAAGCAGACCTGTCCCCAGGCATAAGATAAGTTAAATGCGAACAGCATCCCATCCCAATCTGATAACTAGTAGTACAAGACGCGATGAGTTGCGGGTATTCTGCGACTATCGCGTTTATTGGGCACAACACAACATACCAGACAGTGGTCTGAAGACCCCAATGTGGCATCGACGACAACTTTGTACTGTTCCAGATGTGAAGTTAGCAGAAGGTCCAATAAGGAGACAATGTGGTTTTCCACTTCCGTGAGTCGCGTAGACTCAACCAATTTACCAGGAATTTGGGACAATCCCTTCGCTATAGAAAGGTTAAATACAGCCCTCCCCGTGGGGTCGGTGATGTGTGACTCAAGTCAAGCATTATGCGCATTAAGATCGCCAAGATGACCCGATGACGATGACCCCTGATGATGCAAAAGTCCACGTTAAGCGTGGTAGGGGTTGTAGTGGAGCGTACGCCTCGTTTGCCTTATCCATGGCGTGGAACCGTGCCCTCTGCACGCGGCGCCCTGAGTTTGAGGACTCAGAGTGGGCTTCTTCAACACCGGAAATACTGGTAACACTCATATTCCAGGTAGGGGTTGGGTGTCGGAGCCCGGCATTACCTAATGCGAAACGAAGTGGCCAAAAGCGACTACAAGACGCCTAAATACCGAGGGTGGTAATAATCCGGTGGAGTCTGCCCATGCGTGTTGTCATTGGTGACGTGACGTGACTCTCTTACAACACTTTAGTGGCCTCTTACGACACCATCAGTGCCAGAGTGATCCTATTCTAGGGCGGGATCACACGGCATTAAGATGGACAGCTCAAGAAGGCTTTTAATTTATAATAAAATGGGCCTTTACTGAATCCTTGTACTGTACACCGCTTGTAATTAAATATTTCTTAACCATTCACATTTTGGTTGCCTCATGTGAGAGAAGTTTATCTGAACAGAAACTAATAAAAAAAATGACCTCTAATCTGCAATGAATCAAGAGACTCGTCAATCTGTCTGTCTTTTCAACTGAAAGAAAAGTTTGAAAAGAAATAGGTATACTGCAGTTATTGAAGAGTTTAGTTAAATGTAGACACGAAAATATAATATATAATACAAGTATTTGATACATGTTACATAATATTATATTTTGCCTTCTTTTTTACCTCCTTATATACCTACTTGTATAAAAAACATAAATAAAGTAACAGGTTGGCAACTAAGTAATTGCGGATTTCACTCAAAGATGGTTTCAGTTGAATTTTTAGGTTTGCAGATGTAGTACAAATGTAAAAAACGTTTTGTTATTTGATAATGTGTAATTCAGACAATCAGTAAAAAAAGTTTTTTGATCGGTTGCGTAGTTTTCGTTTGGTGTCCGTTGAAAAATGGAAAATCAAAAGGAACATTTTCGTCATATTTTGCTTTTTTATTTCCGCAAAGGGAAAAACGCATCGCAAGCTCATAAAAAGTTATGTGCTGCTTATGGTGACGAAGCCTTAAAAGAACGGCAGTGTCAAAATTGGTTTTCCAAATTTCGTTCTGGTGATTTTTCACTCAAAGATGAAATACGCTCTGGTCGTCCAGTTGCAGTTGATGACGCTTAATCAAAGCAATAATCGATTCGGATCGTCACAGTACAACACGTGAGATTGCAGAGAAGCTTCATGTATCACATACATGCATTGAAAATCACTTAAAACAACTTGGCTATGTTCAAAAACTCGATACATGGTTAACCGCAGCTGTTAACGCAACGCATTAACAGCTGCGATTTGCTAAAGAAACGTAATGAAAACGATCCATTTTAAAAAAGACCGATAACTGGCGATGAAAATGGGTTGTACAGCAATATCAATATCAAGCGGAAAAGATCGTGGAGCAAGTCAGGTGAACCAGCTAAAACAACATCAAAAGAAGGTTTTGTTATCATTTTGGTGGGAAAAAATATATTGGAGCTTGATTGGGATTTTTTGCCACATCCACCATATAGTCCTGACCTTGCACCATCTGATTACTTTTTGTTTCGATCTTTTCAAAATTCCTTGAATGGTAAAAAATTCAATAATGATGATGATGTCAAATCTTACCTGATTCAGTTTTTTTGCTAATAAAAACCAGAACTTTTATAAACGTGGGATTATGATGCTGCCTGAAAGATGGCAAAAGGTCATTGATCAAAATGGGCAATACATTACAGAATAAAGTTATTTAGTTCCATGCAGAAATTGTCTTTGATTTTCTAAAAAAATCCGCAATTACTTAGTTGCCAACCCAATATGTACCTACTTAAAACTTTGTTTATCCTAAATTGTACTACACCACGTATTTTTGATATTTCTTATTTTATTTTCCTATGTTTATGCAAGTCTATTTTAAAAGTCAATTACAAGATGGAAACTATATAAATATATACACTTATTTGTACATGAAAAAAAAAATGTAAAATGTTTTGACACTGAGCCTGAGGCCTCTGACGGGTTAGTCCGGCTACTGGCTAACTGCTAATAGTGTTCCATTGTTTAAAATTGTTACGTTAATAAATCTT
Organism: Heliconius telesiphe telesiphe; assembly: GCA_018249795.1. Classification (NCBI taxonomy): domain Eukaryota; kingdom Metazoa; phylum Arthropoda; class Insecta; order Lepidoptera; family Nymphalidae; genus Heliconius; species Heliconius telesiphe. Next base: position 4,218 of record DWLH01002084.1, on the reverse strand, counting down.
TATTTTTTTGTAATTTGTAAAACATAAAAATGGTTGCTATGGGCTATCTTTAGGAGATTGATATATCCTGTCGCGGACTTTTATTAGATAGTTTAAAGTAGAACAGTTTCGTCATACTCATACATAACTTTTGCATAACTTCAACCATTTAGACGGCGCAGGCACTGTATCCCTGTATCCCGCACACAGCAGGGTGGAAAGAGGGAACCTAGTGTTAAGACATCCCGTTCTATCCTCTCATACTTATAATTTAATCACAAACTTACATAGTACAGTTTTTAATAAATAAAAATCAAATGATGCTTCAATAATTTATTACGATAATTTTCATATTTCCAAATACCTTAGTAAAGCGTATCGTTGTCGTGTCATCATAAGATATCGACATTACCCTTCTCTTTAGAACCATGTTGCATACCAAAATATACTGTAAATATCTCTACTACACACAAATGATCTCTATATATACTACCACAGTATATTTAAAAGCCATTTTCAATAACCACTCCAAAAATAGAGAAATACCACATTTAGTATGGTTCAAGAGGAACAATTATATTTAATTGTACTACTGAGTTTTATTATCTATGATAATATATGCCTTGTTCGTCACAAATAAAATGGTTTACGACTTTTTTTTTCCCCCTATATACCTAATAGTTATTTAGAATATAGACTTTTAGAATACAGATTTTTCTAAAACATTTAGTCTTATAATATATGAAAATTCTCAAAGAAATACACATATATATTATTGATGTCACATTGTACTAAATTTCACTTTTCCTAAGGAAAAATCCATATATACGAAACGTGCATACTTTAATGAAGGAGGCGCCTTTCGTATCTATATAATATATAAATATAAATTTTAGTATAGAATATTTGCGCTAATTAGTCTGTAAAATATTAGATTCAAAACTTACAATAGTAAAATAAATTTTAAAATGTATAACAATACTACGGTAGTAGGTAATATAGTGTAAATAAACCTTTAAAAAACATTAACGTATGTAAAGATAAAAGGACATCGTAAAATGACATCATTGCTAGAATATACTTAAAATAGAGAATATAAACAAGTAGGTAAAGATTCAAAAACAAAGTAAATTTATATAAAATATTTAAATGAGATCTTACTGCCTAGTGTCAATACATTGAAATCCCTACTAAAGTACAACCTACAGACAACCGAAATCTGTTACAGTAACACATCTTTAGTGAATATGCTGACAGACACATGCCACAGATAATAATTAATCTACAATAGGCAAAACCGGAAGTGTGCAAAACGTCATCCGGTATAAAATGTTATGTAGAAATGACTTATCTACAAAACGTCTAATCCCAAGAATGAGATAGTCTTTATTCACTTACCGCACTAATTACGTATATTTTATAGCCAGCGGAGTCAAGTTGTCCATATCAACACTTTATTCCTCAAAGTTGACTAGCGTTGTGTTATCGATGTATATAGTGTCGGATTTCTTTATTTCCGAGGGGGGTAGACAAAATGGCGGAGGGTGCGACCAGAAACCGTTTTCGGTGCACACAATGGATGATTCGCCCAAAATTTCGTAACCCTCCTCACAGGAATACATGATGAGATCTCCGACAGGATATTTCGATTCCTTCGACGACGTTGTCAGCAGGCGGCCGTTTTCGGGCACGAGAGGGTCTGGGCAGTAGATAGCTGTAAAATAAAAAAGAATAAAAACTATATAAGTTTTATTGACACGACGTCGATGCCCAGTGGCAGAGAGTCATCGTCTGAATGTAGACTTGGTGGTCGTTGGTTCGCTTTATACTCTAGGAAGTAAATTACAGTATATTATTAGTAGACCATGAAACTCTGTTATTAAAACTTTATCATTATGGTATACAGGATACTGCCCTTGATCTTATTGCCTCATATCTAAGCGAAAGAATCCAGAAAGTTAGTATAAATCATGTAAAATCATTTGGATCTCCTCTAAGGTTGGGCGTTCCACAAGGATCTATACTTGGTCCCCTTTTATTTCTTCTTTATATTAACGATCTGCCTTTTTATGCAAAGAACCTATATGATATTGTACTCTTCGCAGATGATACCTCTTTAATATTTAAGGTAGACAGAAATAAAACAAACTATGACGAAGTAAATAGTGCATTATCGCATATTCTTTATTGGTTTGATATGAATAATCTAATGTTAAATGTTAAAAAAACTAAATGTATTAAATTTGCTTTCCCAAACTACTTTAATTTTAGTCTAGAAATTAAAGGAGAAACAGTCAGTGTGTCGGAATCAGCTATTTTCTTAGGTTTAACAATAGATTCCAACTCCAGTGGAACACTCATCTAGAAGCACTTGCGGATAAACTCAGCTCTGCCGCGTTCGCCATTAAAAAAGTAAGACAAATGATGGACGTTGAAACTGCCCGACTAGTCTACTATAGCTATTTTCATAGTATTTTATCTTATGGAATGTTGCTATGGGGCAGTGCTTCAGATATAAATTCAATATTTATTCTCCAAAAAAGAGTGGTGAGATATATTTATAATCTAAGAGCTCGAGATTCTCTGCGAGATGTTTTTAAAGATGCAGTTATTATTACAGTTGCTTCACAATTTGTATTATATATTATAATATTCTGTTTGTCGGCAAAATGTACAGTGTCATAGTAAAAATAGTGATATACATACGATAGGAACGAGAAATAAAGATAAACTTGTTACGCCTCGTTTTCGCCTCCAAAAAGTTAATAAATCTATTATGGGTCTGAGTATATGTTTATATAATAAACTTCCGCAGTGTATTCTAAGTTTGCCACTACCACAATTTAAAGTAGCTTTAAAAAAAATACTAACAAGTAAAGCTTATTACACTGTTCAAGAATATTTAGATGATAAACATGTATGGAATTAATGTCTATTGAATGTGATGCAGGATAGCTGCCAGTTAATGTAATAAAAATTATATATTATACCATTGACTTTAAAAAAAAGAGCAACTGTTGAGTTTCTGCTTAACTGCCTTCCGAACCGGTGGTAGCTTTTTTTTTTGTTATATGTTCATTCGACGATTCAAAAGTGCATATAAGAGTTTATTTGAATAAAGAATATTTTGAATTTGAATTGTAAGATTTTTGAAAAACGAATTGTAAGTAACCTAAGCTCACTGTGGCCAAAAACTTTTCTTAATTGAGCAGTTAGGCCGATTACTAATAATAAAATAAATCGTTATACTTATAATATTTTGGGGAAAAAAAACAAATATAGATATGTCTGGTAAAGCGACAACAACTGTTGGTGTATGTACTCGTATACCGAAATACGGACAAAATGTACGAGTTGTACAATGTGAAGTAATACAACACGGGCGGGATGTGTGCTGCTACTAGAGGTGTTCGTTTTATTATATAACTGAACAAAAGAACCGATCTCTAAAAAGAATATTTGATCCGTTCAATTTCAGAACAACTTTGTGTTCATTTTTTGATGCATTCTTTTTGATTGACTCTTTAAGCGATCGCTCCGTCCGTCTGCGATCATTCGCGTCACAAGAGAGGTATAGCGCCATCTCGCTCACACGCACTCTTAATCTCGAATTTGGAATCCTTTGGGAGCGAGGATGGTAAGTCGTAATTGGTGAATATTTTCCACATTCTAAATTATGCTCTAATACCATTTGATAAGTATATACAACTATAATAGTAATGAGTACTTACATTTATTACACTTAAAACGTTAGATTTTTTATGGTTATTTAAAAATTCTTATTAGTATTTGAGAAAAAATAAATTTAAGTGTTATTACGGATTTCACTTTTAATCGTTAATGACGTATTATATGTATTCATTAGAAGGATGCTGTTAATTTTTGTTCTTTTTTTTCGCTTTCTTTTGCTTTTATTTGTTTATATTTTATTTCGTAAGTGTAAATAAAGTGTTAGTTTTACGTTAGTGAAATCTTATTTTAGATTTAATAAATTAGGATTTATTTTTCTTTTCTTAAAAATGCCACGAGGAGGGCAAATATGGAAGTATTTCAATATTGCGGAACATTAAATTACCGCTGTGAATATGTTGATAATAATAAGCTTTAAGGTTTAACCCACGTACAGCAGGGTAGGCAGAGGGAACCTAGTGTTAAGACACTCCATATTTTTAATATATTGCGTGTAAAACAAAAATATTAATAAATAACAATTCATTCCCTCGAATGGGGATCGAATCC
>DWLH01002083.1:0-11396 GCA_018249795.1 Heliconius telesiphe telesiphe | reverse complement strand
GCATTGCGTTACCATCATTTAAAATCCTTACTGGCAATAAACTTGCTGAAATTTCTGCCTACAAATAAAATTGTCAGATTATAAAAAGAACGAAAGAGAGTATTTTAAAATAATAAAAAATAAAAATGATTTTTATTCTTGTTTACTATGTCCTGTGTTTAAATTTTTAGTTTTCTAATTTTAACGTTGTTGAGTTCCACCATTCAACATGCAATGCCTCCTGAATTTGGTGGAAAGTGGGCGGAGTGTCTTAATACTAGGTTCCTTCTGCTTAAGCTGCTGTGTGCGGGATACAGCATGAAGCTGTTCTTATTTAATTTCAACTGGATAAAATGTTATAATATTAAAACCCTTACACTCAAAACTGCTATATAACTCAACATAAGTATAAACATTTTGTACGTCCTTGATTTAACGTTAAAATTTGTAAACTAAAAATTTAAGCATGGCACTTATTTTTAAAAGTAACAATATACTTAAAATGTAAGTTAATTTACATATAAGTTAATATACTTTACATATTATCGCTCCGAATTTGTATAATAATTAAATATTATTAGTAAAATTTATCACTCAAAAGAACTATAATCAGCAATATACCCAATTAGTTTGTGCTGCAATTGAGGATAATATTAGGGGATTAGAGTCTTAGGTTTTATGTAACTGCTATACAGGTAAAAGTGTGAAGTTAAAAAAACTGCTTGTTACATTTTTTTAGCATTACGCTGTATTCCGCATATCAGGGTAGGTAGAGGGAACCTTGTTCCCCACTCTCCACTGATTTTTTTAAGTCATTGCGTATTGAGTGCGGAACTTACACTCACTTGTCTCGACACCAAAACGAAAAAAATATATATATTAAATATTTTATTTCCTTGAGTGGGCATCGGCTTCACAGGCTGTTTACAGTCACACGTTTATGCCCCTGCGCAGAGGGAACCTTGTGTTAGAACACCCAGTTCCCCGGTTTCCGCCGAGTTTTTCGAGCAATTGCGTGTTCAGTGGCGGAACTTAACTCCGGGTTTTTGGCTCACAATATTAATAAATAATAATTCATTCCTTTTGTGCCCCTGCGCCATGACGACGTCTGACTTTAAAAGCAATGAGCGGAAAGTGCAAAACAGAGTGTCTTGATATTTTGTTTTCTTTGACCCTGCGAGATGTGTAAACCTAAAAATAAAGTACGTGCTATTATTATATTGAATATTTATGATATTCAATTATTCCAATTAATTAGAAAACTGAATTTCTCTTTTTTTAAGTTGATAGTATTAGTTAATATATTTCACACTTCATTGACATAATGATATTTTAAGTTTAATTACTGGTTATAATTACTTTAAAAAACGTTCGAATCAATCTATCATTGTTATCTCCTTAATTGATAAAGTACTTATTACACCAAATATCCATATTGGCACCGACACCAAAAATAACGAATTTTAACTTCACGCTGTATCCCGCACACAGCAAAGTAAACAGAGAGTCTTAAGTTAATGAGGCAAAGCCCGGCGTTGAGTTCCACCACTCAACACATAATTCCTCCAGAAATAGGCGGTAAATTGAGAATGGAGTGTTTCAACATTAGATTCCGTCTGCTTACCCTGCTGTGTGTGGGATACAGCCTCGACTGCCTGATCACCTTTCTCTTTTATGTCAAAACCATTGTGTTCATATTTTGTTTTCTAATGTTGGCAACCTTTCAATTAAGTAACTATACTAACAATTAATGTTAAAATAATTAATCCTAAGAGTAATAAATAGATATATAAGTATATAAGAGTAATAAAATTATTAAATGACTAGCGACGTTGCCGCTCGCCGTCGCCCGCTTGATCTATACTATTATTTATTTAATAGAAAATAAAATAAAATCGTTAATAACCCAAAATCTTTTAGAGATTTAGAGGTAACAGTGTTAAGAAAGTTATATTTGCAATACATAAGTTTAAAATAATACCAACAGAAGGTATCGTTCTAATAAGAATATATATATATTTGCATGAGGCCAGTCGTGGTGCAGGGGCACAAAGTGTGACTGTAAAACCGACTGGTTATGGGTTCGATCCCCACACGAAGAGATCAAATATTTACTAAAATTTATATTTCCACTTCTTCGCTCTGATGTAGAGGCAAAGCTCGACGTTGAGTTCTGCCACTCAACACGCAATGCCTTCAGAAAGTGGGAAACGGACTGTCAACACTAGGTTCCCTCTGCCTATCCTGCTGTGTGCGGGATACAGCGTGAAGCTGATTTATTTATTTATATCCTAATCGTATACCAAGTTGTAGAAGTGGTGTACAAGAAGACGGCATCAGCCACGACATAGTTAATATCGCTATAACATTTCGAAAAAGCCCATCACGTCAGCCTTCGCGAGGTCAAGCAACACTCAATATTATAATATTGGTGAAAGATTACTTTGATCCACAATACACATACTCGTATTTTGCCTTTATAAGAAATTCGATCTTAGAAGATCGTGACATTATAGGCTTCGAAATATTATATTATATTTGACAAATTCATATTTGTAGTTCATTTCATACAAAATGAGTACATATGCCCGCACACTTCAGTTTGTCAACTTTTATAAGTTGTACTTCTCTAACCTACAATCATAAACGGTACGGAACGGTTAGTACGGAAGCCTCGGTGGGCGTTCGATTCCGATTCGCACCTAACCGATTTTTTAGATGACAAAATTAATCATCATACTTTGTTTTTTTACACGTTTTTAAAGAATAATAATTTTATACAACAGTGTTTATATGTGTCTCATAAAGTTCACTCAGCGCTATGTAAGCATTCAGGAAGTGATCTTTTCTGAAAACTTTTGCGTTTTTAGGGTTGCTTGACGACGGTTGTAATTAACAATAAATTGTACATCAAAAAGAAAGGTATTAAAATATATTAATATTATAATGTATATCAAGAATATTACAAATATGAGAAAAAAAGTAGCCTATGTTCATTCCAAAACCCTCAAGTATCTCTATATAAAATTTTATCACAATCAGATCAGCGGTTTGGCGATGATTACCTCACAAACAGACAAAAAGAGGTACTTTCGAATGTTTAATATAAGTTTGGATACATGGGTGATAAATATTTGTTATGCATATGCATATTATTACCATATATTACTACGAAATTTTTTCGTAATCGGATCAGCGGGTTGGCCATGATTATCTCACAGACTGACAAACAGAGATATTCTCGAATGTTTAATATAAATTTGGATATAGGTCCGCTGATCCGATTGGATATATATCCAATATCCTGTTATATAACGTTCGGTGTCACAGGTGGAAAACTTAATTAATATTATAATATGTCCGTCTGATAGGCGGCAGTCACAATATGCTGACAAGGGAGAGATCGGGTGAACAGCGGTGGTGGAAACGGATTTTTTTCTTTTCCCACACTTATTATTCCATCGTGGAGTAATTAAGTCGTAGGTTAAGTTAGATTAATTTAGGCTTAAACAGATTACTGTTTTTCTAACACTGAAAGCAGTAGTCTTAGATATAGTTTAGTTTTAAATTTAATTTGTATTTCAATTTAAGATTTTATTAATATAAGTTTATATATAAAAATCGTATTTTCTTAACCCTCCAACTGCAGCCCTCGTAACTATCCAATAAATATTTGTAATGTAATCTACATTGACCCGCGGAAACATTATCTAATTGCTACTTAAAAAAAATCTTATTCAGGACTTTTTTTATTGACATCTTAATATGACAGCCGTGGCGTAAGTGTGTGGCTGTTAATGCGACTGGTCGTGAGTTCGATGTTTCAGGGAAGTTAAATATATATTTTTTCTCTGGTGTCGAGGCAAAGCGCGGCGCTGGGTCCCGCCACTGAACACGCAATGCCTACAGAATTCAGCGAAAAGTAGGAAGCGGAGTGTTATATGTATATAATTACCATATATTACTCTAAATAATATTATTCTTGGTACCAGCTCCATCAATCTTTGCTTTTCAATTTTAATTCTATAGGGTGATATGAATATTTATAGAGTACCTACTACTACTAAGATTATTACATAGACCTTCAATTAAACTTATAGTACAATTAAAGAAAAAATCTAAAAAATAGAAATTTGTTGGTATATCACAGAAAAAAACTATTCGCAACTTATACTATATATTTTAGCACCACTTTAAATGACAGCTTTGAAAAAGTGTTTTCAACAAACAAAATAAATAATAAAATTATTGTTTTAAAATAGAACGCCGTTTTTAAAGAATAAAGTAAATCGAGTCGCAGCAACTAGCGCAGGTATATAGGTAACGGCGGCGAAGTGATGTTAAATTAACGCAACAAATAGGAATACACTTTACACACACTCACGTTATCGTTTCATTTGTCTACTTATTTAATAGATAGCTAGATTTTTTTTCAAAGTGCCCCCCTTGTTTGCATAAATTGCATCTCCGTAACATATTACGATATATGTCTAGGGGGATCTGGTCGACATATTCTGATTACGTATGGTGTCTAAAAATTTCGTAGCATTTGAATTACTGTCAATAAAAACTGGCCCTAGTATTTTATTTTGAAGAATGCCAGCCCACACAAATTAAAATAATATCCATGTTAGTTAGAACGTGGATATTTCGGCATTTTCGCCATCGTTATGGCTAAATATCGTACGTAGTTCTTAAACCGAAGTCGGGGTCATTCAGGCAGGTAGGATGTGAAGGAGCGCTTTCATGTAAGTCCGAATAACACACTAGAGTCAGAACAAAATAAGTAAAATAGCAAAATAAAAGATAAAAGAGCAAAATACAAAAAACTGCAACACATAATATTCAATAACAAAAAGTTTAAGTTCAAAGTCTTTTGACCTCAGCAACAAAGTTGTCAGTGTTGCAAGTGATTAGCTGTCACTGTTAAAATTACAAAAACTTTCAAATAATTTACAACAAATAATATGTTATTTTTATATTTTATTTCAAATTAAAAGCCTAAATTATAAAATTATTTTTAGGTTTATAAAAATATTTACGTATTTTACCCCACAATCCGAATATTAGTTTTCATTAAAGATTTAAATTTTAATAATTACGTTTATAGTAATAATTAATACAAGTAAAAATAATAAAATATTCATTTGGAATCTATTGACACTACTCATTATTTAAAAAGTTACGATTACAAGTCAAGTCAGTAATTTTTTATTGTCTTTTTTCACATAACAGTTATTAATAAAGACGTAATTGATACAAACAATAATTTATCCTTCAAGACAATTTGTAAACAGAGATATTAAATAATTCAAATTGTTAATAATCTCCGAAATTTTAAAATACAACATGGCGGAAAGTGGCATTCAGCTACGTCATTCGAAGGTTGGCCCTCTTTGTGTTTCGCGCCAGTGCTGCTATATCATGCAGGAACGATTGCTGAATATAACACAGGCTCTACAATCTTAGTACAACGAGACTGGAAACTTTTGACGTATAATATTATTAAATTCAGAAGTATATGGCTTATGGAGAGTTTAGACCATTATAGATATTTTTTTATTTTGTAGCATTATATTTACATAAGTTCGCCAACTGAGGTTCAGAGGTCGCTTTGGAATTGAATATTTCAATTAACGTCAATAGATGTCGCCACAAATTGAATATGAGCAATAATATTAAATTTATTTATTAACTTTACATATTTATAATAGTTAATATACAATATACATATTTACCACAAATAAATTAATATTAGGCTCGTAAAGTAATCAATTCTTCACTATCTGTGGTAGTTTACGCCGAATGACTGCACTCTATGGTACTCTATTGTCTATTTATATAGTAGTTTCAAATTCAAAATATCTATTGATGCTGTTGTTACTTGTTGACTTCGGTATTCAATTACGGTATTTTTGTAATAGTTAATGCATTTTTCAGTTGAGTTGAGCTCAGATTCCTCCGGTTAATTCATTTTACTTTTATTTTATAACTGTATTTGCAATCATTTGTGCTGTAATAAATTGTGTGTCTTGGAAGGATTAGATTCTTTAGTGGATATAATGTCTTTAGACAAACAATGCTGTGTTCGTGGGTGCAAGGAGAGTCGAGGTATTGTTGATTCTAATAATAGAAATGTATATGGTGTATAATTGTACATTATTATTCATATAGTTAAAAATATAAATACAAAAAGCGAAACCAGTAAAATATATTCTGTGGCTTTTCTGCCTTAGTTTATCTCAAATTATTATATGTAACAAATGTTTTTGATTATTATTATTATATATAATAAAAGTAATAACTTTGTAAGCAAATGACTCTTATTTTCTATTTATACTACGTGCTTGTATCGGACGTAGAATTTTCTACCTTTAGTATTTTCTAGGTCCGAAACAAGCACGTAGTAACAGTCAGTTTTCACATTTACTATTTATATCTTATATTTAATAATCATTATTCTATGTGTGGCTGTTATAGTTTCGATTTATTTATGTATTGAATGTTCTGAATTCAAAAGTTAACCCTAGTTCCATATTTTGCTATTAGTTTTAAAACATTAACAAAATATAACATGAAGTTATCGCAATTTGTAATATCTATTAATATATTAATTTCAGATCTTCAAATATTGATAGACTAGAGAAAAGGACATTCTTCGAATACTTTCAGTTATGTTATAGAGATTCAAGAAAATGAACACTCAGTCAGTAAGGTCAGTTGATAGTTTATATTCTTTTAAATATGTACTGTATAGGTAAAAATAAGTATAAGATCATATTAAATATGGAGAATATTTATTAAAGAACATTACATTAATAGGAATAACTTATTATATTTTTACACAGACAATTGTAAACTAAGCTGTAAAATATTCTTCCTTAAATATTGATAAAATTAACAAATATTTTTAAGATTTTTCACTTCTCTGATATATAGTTGACAATACCTACCCAATTGTTATATCTAAGCACTTTAAATAATTTTGCTGGCATTTTATTGTTCCAGAGCAGATTGTCCATAATTTTTTAAAGTCAATTAATTTACTCGTTTATAGTATGTTTTAATAAAGTAATAAACAAGTAAAATTTTAAGATATCACTGTTTTACAAATATTACTTGCAATTAATTATAAATAAAGTAAGCTTTATTTATATATAATCTGTATAATTCCTTTATGTATAATCTGTATATCTAATAATTAAATATTAATTAAGCCTCATTATTGTTTTTAGTTGAGTTGCTCATTAAATTACAATGGTGTGAATATAACAAGAAGGAAAAGGGACATTGTTTTACAATAAAAGAAAAAATAGCTTTATTGTCCATTTTTAAAAATATTCCAAAGGCCCACATATTTTTTAGATCAATTTTTTTTTTATTTAATTCATAAAAGCTTAAGCCTGGATTCAATAAAAATATTTTTTTCCTAATTAAAGAAAACATCGGAAAGTATAAAAAAATAGTGATAAATTATGTGTATTACTTTTTGATGAAGTTTCTTTGAAAGTCAGTGTAGCTCTCTTGATAGAGAGAAAAGATAAAAATATTGACTTTTTTTATCTTTTATTTATTTCATTAAATTATAATTTAATAATGAAACAAATTAATAAAACAATAGTAAAACTGTTAAAGATTGTTCTTTTAAAAAGTTAAGGAACTTGTAATAATTATTTTTTTAGTCAATTTATGTAATACTATGCTGAATGAAAATTAAAAATATATATTACATACATATCTTTAGTTTAAATAATTAACATTTTATTACTATCATTTTCAGATAAAGGAATTCTACCTCCAGAATGCAAAGAAACAGTGGATCTTTTATTATTTCTAGACAATATTTTTGACTCAATAAGTGGTAGTAAAACTAAAAATTTTGCAGCCACACTTAAGTTGGTGCACAACAAAACATGGATAGAAGCAAAAAATATATTTAATTCCAAGAATTTTTTGTCAAGCAGTGGAAAAGTAGAATCTGACCCAACGGTGTCAAATTGGGAGTAGACACTGAATGGAATTGAAACATTATTAAAAAAATTAAGGGTTGAGTACAATATAAACTCAGTGTGGTTGTGACACCTAAATCTAGATCCTCTTGAAATTTTTTTTGGTGCAGTAAGGAGTCATGGGTGTCACAACAACAACCCTACTTGTGATCAGTTTGTGTTAATATTTGCAACACTGTTAATAAATAATCATAAACAGTGTAACAACCATAGGTGAGAACTGTGAAACTGTGTCCATTGCCAATTATTATATGTTCCAATCATCAATGACAATAGAGAAACTATGTCGTCCACCTGCACATTTGATTTTCAATCTATATTTAATTATGAGTGGACACCTTTGAAGGTGAAAGAAACTGATCCTGGTACTATAGAACCTCTGCAGTATTTGTGTGGATATTTTCTAAAAAAAATATTTTTTTTAAATCATGCAGTCAATGTATGAGTTATTTAACTTCCAAAGATGAAATCGAATATATACAATATAGAGAATTTGCAGATCGACTTTGCACTCCCAGCAAAGAATTTATTAAATTAATTTCAAATATCCAAGATGTTTTTAATAAAATAATTTAAAAAAAAAAGAATTAAAACTGCTTGCTTATTTATATTAATTGATTTTCATTGTATTCAATGTGTTCTACATAAAAATTAATTAGTTGATTATATAATTAATATTGTGATTTGTTGTTTGATGTATAATTATTAATTGTTGAAAAAATATTAATATGTTATTGGCTGGGAGAAAGCAAATTGATAATAATAGTGATAAATTCCAAACGAATGCAAAGAAATTCTACAAATGTTTTAAATAAAATACACCTGATACTATCTATGACAGTCTGATTTAAGATACATATACTCTTATATGTTATTTGATGATGACAAAATAATAAGTTCGATAAATTATAATTTAATATAAAAAGCAAACCGGTTGCAACGTTACTAAATCACAGAAGAATATTGTTAAATAATATTAAGTTTTTTTTTTAATAACTCCTATTAACGAAAATTGAGCAGTATTCAAGAGAATATTACACCAGGAAGAGAGAAATAACACAATAATTTTATTGCATAAAATGTAAAAAAAATCTTTACATACTGTGATATTATATAACCCTAAAATCTATTATTGTATAAATGTGTGATTCAATAAAATCGATAAAATGGAGATGTATTTTATTTTTTAATTTTCTACAACTACATGTACAACAACATAAGTACGAATGAGAATATGCTACTATATATATATGTATATATATATATATAAAACTGATATGTATAGTTTAAATTAGTTTAACTGACGTATAGATGGCGTTGATCCATGTTACCGTTTTTGATGCCGAAGATTGGTCTCTATTATAGTATATAGAATGTACTCTGTGGGTGTGACTGCAAAACCGACTGGTTGTGGGTTCGATCCTCACTCGAGGAGATGAAATATTTACTTGAATTTATATTTCCATTTCTTCGCTCTGGTGTCGAGGTTAAGCGTGGCGTTGAGTTCTGCCACTCAATACGCAATGCCTCCAGAATTCGGCAGAAAGTGGGGAACTGAGTGTCTTAACACTAGGTTTCCTCTGCCTACCCTGCTGTGTGCGGGATACAGCGGGAAGCTGATTTAATTTTAATTTAAAAAGTTTAAATAAGTATTTTTGTTCATAATTGACTTCATATATTTTATTGTTTTAGAAATATTTTCAAGACTAAATAAAGTAAAAACGTTCCTAAATAAAGTGTTGATAATGCTTAAAGAATAAATATTCATAATAATGATTCGTAATTATAACTTTCCTTTACTTAATTCCTAATTATTCCTATGATTTAAGATTTGGTCCAATTTATGGTACCGGTTGCGTAATTTGGACCGAATGACAACCTTTAGAAGTTAGGTTACAATATCAACGGAGTGATATTATATGGCTAAAGAAACAAGGTACTTCCAAAGTCTTGTTGCATTTTTATAGCTTCGAAGGATCTTGTGATTTATGCTATTATGTCGAAAGTGGTCCAATATGGGTTACTCTCCCCTATAATATTTTACTTTAAAACATAAGGCAAACCGCGTATATCGTCGTCTATTCTCAGTCAAACGGAATCGAAATCAAATATTTCAAATGATGGCAACCTTTGCTTGTGGCAGTTATTTTCCAGGCAACCATGTGTTTTAGTGATAAGAAAAAAATAAGCTTTAATTTGATATATAGTTCATTAAAAAAACACATGAGTGCAAATATTAACTTTAAGTGACGTCTTTGAACCCGGCAACTCTGGGCTTGCGGCAGACTGAGAGCTGGCAACCAATGTTTTTTCAATTCCTTATGCGATTTTATTTCAAATGATGTGCGATTCACATAAAAAACATATAAGTGCAATTTTCTCCAAAAACGAGTTACGAAAAACATTAATTAAAGGTGATTGCGGCAGGATTTTTTTAGGCAACCCTAGTGTTATCTATTCTACTATCATGTATAATATCATTCTTAAATATAAGTTTCATTAAAATTAGTGATCCCTACAGATTTATGCAATGGGATCTTAGGCCATAATAATTGCGTTTCTCCTTTTATTTCCAATGATTTATATTTCTATTATTTATATCGATATATCAGGGATCTTAATGCGGGACAGAGCTGCCATCTTAGTACAGAGTAACCTCTAAAACTAAAAATTTAGAATATATTATTCTACATTATATCATAAAAAACAGGTTCAAACAGTGCATATGAAGGTATCCTCCTGTAGTATAACTGTTTTCAATTATTATCAACACTAGAATGTCGATACTAATGTGGTATTACAGTGAAATTTTGAACATTTTGAATATTTTTCCGCCATTATGATTTAACTTATTACTTATTACTATTTAATTTATTTGAAAAAATAATTTATTAACTTTAAGAATGTTGGTAGTTTTTCAAAAGGTATAAGAATTAAAAATTGCCTAAAATATGATATAATAATATTTATTCGCAAGTGTTGGTATCTATTAACCAAAAAATCACTGCAAATATTAAATATGCTCAATTATATTAAAGTGTTGTCAGCACCACTTTAAATGAAACCACAGTTTTAACTACTCTATAAAATCCTAATACAATAATAAAAAAAGTTATTTTTTCAAAAAATAAATAAATAATAAAATTATCGGTGTAAAATAAAATGCAATTTGTAGAACGACGGACGCACCCATAAACCTATCAAAGGGAAACCGCCGCAACATTCCGATATCGAGTCGTATGTATTGGCGGCAAAGTTTAAAGTTCTAAAGGTTTTAGTATTATTTTTCTACGCGTAACTGCGTCACACGAAATACAGGTATTGATAAACATCGTGAAATGAAAAAAGTCCTACGTCTAAACTGTTAGGGTATCTCGATTAATTTCTATATGTATGGGTTTTAAAATA
>DWLH01002082.1:0-11399 GCA_018249795.1 Heliconius telesiphe telesiphe | reverse complement strand
ACGCGTCCTAGCAGTTTCAAAAAAGCAATACATTCACTTTTTAAATAATAAAATGTGTTTATCGTACCTACGTTTATATTATAATATGTTACATTTATATTAATCTGTGGTAAACGGTGTTGGTGTTTGCATTTATATATTTTGTTATGCTGTTCTTTTATTTACATGTATGTGCACTGTTTGTTTACCCCAATAAATTTTAAAATTTAATAATAAAAATATATCACAATTAGCAATAAAATTTATGATTGGTGTGGTGATTGATCCCAGTAGCTCTCTGATAGAGTGGTTCTAGGCATTGTGTGTTGAGTGACGAAACTCAACACCGGTCTTTACCTCTTACTCATTAAATGTTTTAAATCTTTGTATTTCTAGGTTAATAATAAATACTCATTAGGCTGAACATCCTTTAAGGCCATTTTCTTATGTAATGACACAGATACATCTTTAGTCGTGTGTATGTAGTAGTCGTACAAATATGAAGTTAATTGTAACTTTGTTAGTAAATCACAACAAATTATTTCAATTTAGTCGTTCTCTCTCTTCCCTTCCCGAAATTTAGGTCGAGCGTGTGGAACGGATTGTCTTAACACCTATTTCCCTCTGCCTTACTTATTACCAGAAAAGGCGACACGAGAAATTGTTTAAAAACGATAATTCATATTTTGTACAAAATTAAAACAAAAAAATGAAATATAATACTGAAAGGTTAAGAAAAAATGTAATTTACGTAGAGTAATCGAGTGAAGTTGCCAATATCACTGTTCCCTGACAGCCAGTAGGCGGGTACAGCGGGACGCCGCGCGCCGTTGTGTGGGTGCTGGCGGACTGCCATACATACATACATATATATATATATATATATATATATATATTCACAGTATTTTTTATCACCGCAGCAACAGAAAAAAATATTTTAATTTTTACGCTACCAAAAACTTTTTAATTAAACGTAGCGTTGGTTAATGTGGTTCAAGTGGACGGACAACTTTTGTGTTCTAAGTGGATATAGCATATCATGTAACCGTTGTTATCACAAAACAGCAATTTTATTATATTAAACTTATATGTATAACTTTAAAGTTAACCTATTTTATAATATTGCTTATGTATACATATGTACTAGTATTTGTAAATAGTTAACATTCTGGAACTAAAGATAACATTATGCTCGTAGAAAATAAAGGTGGTATAATCGGTTTTGAAAGGAAAGTATTTTTTATTTTTTATTGAAATAAATGTAAACTGAGGGCAGTATTGCTTATAAATTACTAAATATTTTAATAAAGGCACTAGGTACCTATTATAAAAATAAATTTCCACAATTTTATTCTAAACTCAGAATGTACTCGTATATGATACCACAGGTGATTGTATACTACATTCGTAAATCGCATGTTAATAGAGAAAATCCAGATAATATTTTTGGAGCTCCGTGCTCTTCAGACAATCCTGGCTGTTAAATTCAAACGAGGTTTGTGCTGTGTGATTCCGGCCTAGAATAGGATCATCCTGGTACTGGTGGTGTCGTAAGAGGCGACTAACGTACGTGTGGTAGAGTCACGTCGCCAGCAATGGCAACACGCATGGGCAGACTCGACCGGATCATTACCACCCCCGGCATTTAAAACTGGAATGAAGTAGTGGCTTTATGCCACTGCGTTTCGCACTAGGTAATGCCTGGCTCCGGCACCCAACCCACCTTGTCGGCCAGCAACGCACCTGCAGCTCCTCTGGTGTTGCACGGGGTCGTGGGCGGTGATCACTTACTTGCCATCAGGTGACCAGAAGCTCGTTTGCCTTGTCTTATCCATAAAAAAAAGAGGTCGCCGTGTTGCCAGCTTCGCGCGCTATAAAGCGAAACAAACAGCTTCACGAACAATGCAAAACGCCGTAGCGCTGTCGTCGGACAGCGTGAGGGACGGTAATAGAGACGTACACACGTACGCCTTTACCACTCTACTAGCGTTTCGTCTGTAATTCTATAGTTGTAGAGTCGTCGGGCTTGAACTAACTGTTTCATTATGAATATGGAATGAATTATGTTGTTTTTATTTTGGTATTTCAGATCTTTAGTACTCGATACTTTAAAAATTAATACAAAGCTTAGGAAAAAACTTTAATAAATTATTGACTATAACACTTTGAGGCCAGTCGTGGCGCAGGGGCACAAAGTGTGACTATAAAATCAACTGGTTGTGGGTTCGATCCTCACTCGAGGAAATGAAATATTTACATTTATATTTTCATTATCAAGGCAAAGCGCGGCGTTGAGTTCCGCCACTCAACACGCAATACCTCCAGAACTTGGCCGAAAGTGGGGGACGGAGTGTCTTAACACTTGTTTCCCTCTGCCTACCCTGCTGTGTGCGGGATATAGCGTGAAGCTGATTTATTTTTATTTAAAAATATATCAAATTAAAAACTCTTTATGTATTATGCCGTACACCTATAAGAATTTCATTAACGGTACCCTGTAGTACGTGTGTACCCTAATAAAAAAATAAAAATTACAAAAAGATAATATATTTTTTGTTTCCTGAATTCTCATCCAAGCGAACACTTACACAACATCTTGAAATATGTTTCTTTATATTTCTTACGTTCTAATGCCTCATCATGAACAAGATCTTCTTAGTTTTTCGCCTCCAACAAAAAAACAAAAATTTATGCCTCGTTTATACCATCTCTCAATTAAATACAAATTCCTACATCCTACAACAATAACCTACATACAGAATATTATGTAAAATATTGTTACAATTATATATTAAATTTATCAATAAATACTATAAAAAAGCGCTTAAAACAAAATTAATTAAAATAAAATAAAGGTGAAATATATACGTTAAAAGTACCTTGGGGTACTGGTGTACCCCTACGACACAAACACACGGACGCGCAAAATAAACCTTGTGTAGGAAAAAATATACAAATGGTTTTGGTTTCATATAGGGAATAACTATTAGTGTATACGTGTGTTCAAAAAGTATAGCGAATTTTGAATTTTCGCGGGTTACGTATGTTCGAATTTCGATTTTTTTGTGACGTTATGTTGGTACATATGTCTCTCACTTGTGCTGACAAGTTCGGCCATTTTGAATGTTCAGTTAATTGTTGACAGCTGCTTTGCTTGCACGTGTTTTGGTTCGTCTTCGATTTTTACCTATTCAAAAAAATGGAACAAAGAACCTGTATCAAATTTTGTGTGAAAAACGAAATTAAATGCGCGGGTGCATTCCGAATGTTGACTGTGGCATACGGAGAAGCTATTTTGGACAAAAGCAACGTTTATCGGTGGTACAAAATGTTTTCAGAAGGCCGAGAAGATATGAACGACGCAGAGCGTGCCGGACGCCCGAGCACTTCAATAACAGACGAAAAAAATTATGAAGTGAAGAAAATGGTATTGGCCAATCGTCGAATCACCGTTAGAGAAATTGCCGAGGACCTAGGCATATCGATTGGCTCGTGCCATTCGATTTTAATCGATAATTTGGGCAACAAAAATTGGCTTTTGCACCACGTTACGCCCCTGCTCACACATCGTTGCTTGTACGCGACTTCTTGGCCAAAAACCACACACTAATGATACCGCAGCCACCGTATTCCCCAGATCTGGCCCCCTGTGACTTTTTCTTGTTCCCGAAACTGAAGAGGCCCATGAAAGGACGACGATCGAGGCGTAGCTACGATTGACGACATAAAGACGGCATCGAAGGAGGAGCTGAACAAGATACAAAAAAATGATTTTTTGAAGTGCTTCGAAGATTGGAAAAAACGTTGGCATAAGTGTATAATATCCCACTCAGAGGCAGGGCAGACTCGACCGGATTATTACCACCCCCGGCATTTAAAACCGGCGTGAAGTAGTGGCTTTATGTCACTGTGTTTCGCATCAGGTAATGCCGGGCTCCGGCGCCCAACCCTTCTTAAAAGCCGGCAACGCACCTGCAGCTCCTCTGGTGTTGTACGGGGTCATGGCGGCGGTGATCACTTACCATCAGGTGACCCGAACGCTCGTTTGCCTTGTCATTTTCATAAAAAAAAAGCAATACACCTTTCCACATCCATCTCGTATCTTCCATCTCTATTGAACATACTTTCCAAATGTACCACTTCATTCACTTGCTCTAATATCTTACCTCTTTACAGTGACATTGCATTCCGTTCTTTTTTCATTTCTTTCATAATATATCAAATCAATCAAATCAGCTTCTGGCTGTATCCCGCACACAATAGGGTAGGAAGAGGGAACCTAGTGTTAAGACACTCCGTTCTCCACTTTCTGCAAAATTCTGGAGGAATTGCGTGTTGAGTGGCAGAACTCAACGTCGCGCTTAGCCTCGACACTAGAGCGAAGAAATGGAAATAAAAATTTAAGTAAATATTTCATCTCCTCGAGTGGGGATCGAACCCACAACCAGTCGGTTTTACAGTCACACCTCGTGCCGCTGCGCCAAGACTGCCTGTAAATCATAATATATAATAGAAGAAAAAAATCTATACATAACTATTATTTAAAAAAATACGAAAAGAATGAAAAAAATTAACAATCTAGTCAAATATAGTTTCAAGTTGTATGCTCTCCAAGTAGTGTATCTGATTAAGCTACACAAACTCATTTAATTACAATCTTTTAAAATTTAAATGTAATAATAAAAAGGCGGTCAATTTACAATAACGTTACGACACAGACACCTCGTTAAAAATCTTTTCTTAGCAAGTTTTCCAAAACTGTGACAAAGTAACATAATGGGCAGGTACTTGAGCAGTTGTACGAGTATATGAAGCTTTCGCTTCGCACTAATCTCGAATCTCGACTCTGGAACAATGCAAAAAGCCGTTGTCGTCGGACAGCGTGAGGGACGGTAATAGAGACGTACACACGTACGCCTCTACCACTCTACTAGCCTTTTGTCTCTAATTCTATAGTTGTAGAGTCGTCTGGCTTGAACTAACTGCTTCATTATGAATATGGAATGAATTGTGTTGTTTATGTTTTGGTATGTTATATCTATCGTACTCGATACTTTAAAAATGAATATAAAGCTCAAGAAAAATACTTTAATAAGTGATTGACTATAATTAACAATCACATATCACTTTAACAATGAGTTCGCTGACGTTTGTTTTGGTTGACACACGTATTAGTGAAAATATCTTGTTTTAGTGTTGAATACCTCTATTTTACATACTGGAAACAATATATAATAGTGTAAATAAATCCGTACTAATAAGGTGATTGGTTATAGTAAGTAGTTGTGTTGTTTTATTGGCTAGATTAGTGTTATTTTATAGTTAGGTTATTTTGTTTCAAAATGGATCCTGACCCTCCACCTGATCCCCCTGTTCCTGGGGGAGATAATGTAAATTTTAAAACGCAAATAGTATCTAGGAAAAGACAAGTTGAGGAAGCACCCTCCAACCAAAATAATGTAAAAAAAACTATTATAGATCCATCCACCGTTACTCCTTCTATCCAAAATGTATGGACCCTTCCATGTCCGAAGCCCCTAAGTCCTAAATTAGTACTGACAAACGTCTATTTGTCGTGTATGTGTCGAGGGAATCTCTTGATCTATCTGCAGAGTCATCTATAAGAGCCATTAAATTTGGTCAATTTCTACATACTAATAAAATCACTGATAGTTGATTGAAGCATCCACTCGATTCCCATCAGTCCATCGTTCCTATGCAGATGTTGCTAAGGAAATGTTTTTACCTCCTATTTACATGAACTCCTAATCCCAACAAAGCAGATCTCCTGTTACTCCCACTAAATCCTATCGTAAAACAGTTTTCCAAGCTCCCCGTTCCCGCGCTCCTGTGGCAACGGAATACGATAGAAAAATTCACCAGTCCATTATTAGCAATTGTTCCTCTTCCCTTCCTGATGGTTGTGCCCTTAATCAATTTATATGTTTTATATAATTGGTTCTGATAGTCCAGCAGAATCTACAAAAGATTTGTTAATGGCTTTGACCGACACTCTTGTGAGCATAATCTCAACCGCTGATGAACTTCCTTTACCGTCCAACGTTGCCCAAAACTTACTTAAATATTCAAAATCCTTCACAATGGCTCCACTATACTTCCTACAGTGGAATAGTAAAAGTGTTCGTGCTAAAAAGCATGAATTACTTCATATTATCACTCTGTATAATCCCGTTATTATTGCCCTCTCGGAAACGTGGCTGATGCCTGACTCTCGATTCAGGGTGCCAGGTTTTGCCTGTTTAAGGGAGGATAGAAATGACGGGTATGGAGGTAGTGCTATCCTTATCCAGCACTCTTCTCCATATTCCCGTATTCCTCTCCCATCTTATAGTCAACAGTTGAATGCAGTTGCTGTGAGTGTCCTTGGTATTTCCTTTCTTTCTGTTTATATCCATCACCCTCTGCTTCCATCTTCCTAGAACTTAAGTCTATTATCTCATCGCTTCCTAGCTTTGTGGTAGTCCTGGGTGATTTTAACACCCATCGCACTTTGTGGGGGTGTTACTACTGTGATGGATTATCGCCTTCGTTGGTTAACATGATTGATGATGTTGATCTCTGCATTGTCAATGATGGATCACCGACTCATAGGGTTAATCCTAATTATAACCCTAGGTCTGCTATTGATATTTCCTTATCTTCTCCTTCTCTTGCTTCCCAACTATCATGGTCTGTACTTCCATCCACCCATGGTAGTGATCATTTCCCGATTCTGCTGTCCTTAAATAATAGACTTCCCTCCACTCCTTCTCCTATTCTTCATCATAAATTTAAATTAAAAAAGGCCAACTAGAACGAGTTCGCCAACTCTGTGGATTGCATTTTGGGCAATCTTCCTGAGTCTGGTAATTATGAGAATATTTTTGTTTACTATGATAGATTTGTCTCTGCTATTCTGTCTACTGCTGACTTACATATCCCCAAATATCACTCCATTCAGAATTGGATGCATTTCAATCCCTGGTGGGATCAGGAATGCTCTGATTCTGTCATTCGGCGAACATCTGCCGAGGAGTCATACGCAGCTTGTATGACTATGGAGAATTTCACTGAATACAGACGCAATAATGCGAAGTTTAGAAATTGTATTGGAAAAAAGAAAAAATTTGGCTGAGTAAGTTTTTGTGAATCCCTTAGTCCTCGCTCTTCTTTTTCTCTTGTTTGGACAAATGTTAAGAGATTTCGTCGATCACTTAACAATGCCTGTAGCCCAATGTCAGTAATTCCAATTATCCTTCTATTTGGCTCAACGATTTTGCAAACAAATTGGCTCCTACTTCTGTACCATCCCAAAATTTATTTATATCTACGCCGGTTGAATCTTTGGACGAAATAAATCTTTCTTTTTCCTTTGAAGAGCTTAAAAATGTCTTAACGGATTTAAAAGACCACCAAGACGATGATATTTCTTATTACTTTATTACAAGGTTAAATGATAAATCTAAATATATTTTTTTAAACTTGATAAATAATATATTTCATTGAGGTAATATCCCCAGTTCATGGAAATCCCAAATTGTTATCCCTATCCTCAAACCTGGAAAATGTCCTTCAGATTCTAATTCCTATAGACCCATTACCCTAGCATCTACTTTATCAAAGATTGTTGAAAGGGTTTAAAAGAATAGACTGGAATGGATAGTGGAAAGTAGGAATCCCAGACTTGTCTGGAAAGGTCTACTTCAAGATTCAGCTCTTAGTCCGCTGTTGTATAATATATACACTCATGACCTCAAGTTATCTGTAAATATTTTTTGTAACATCCTTCAGTATGCTGATGACATCGTCCTCTATTACAGCTCAAATTCTGTGAAGTACATAACTTATCGTTTAAATACTGCCGTGCATCATCTTAACCAGTGGCTCTCTGATCATGGCCTGGCGTTATCTGTAGCTAAATGTCAAGCGGTACTGTTTACAAAAAAGAGAGTAATTCCAAATTTTTATATTTTGTGTGCTAATATTCCCATTAATTTTTTTTGTGTCGTGTGATCCCGGCCTAGAATAGGATCATCCTGGTACTGGTGGTGTCGTAAAGTACGTGTCGTAGAGTCACGACGCCAGCAATGGCAACACGCATGGGCAGACTCGACCGTATCATTACCACCCCCGGCATTTAAAACCGGCGTGAAGTAGTGGCTTTATGCCACTGCGTTTCGCATCAGGTAATGCCGGGCTCCGGCGCCCAACCCACCTTAAAGGCCGGCAACGCTCCTGTAGCTCCTCTGGTGTTGCACGGGGTCGTGGGCGGCGGTGATCACTTACTATCAGGTGACCCGCACGCTCGTTTGCCTTGCCTTATCCATAAAAAAAAAAAATTAACAGAAAATGTAAATTTTTTAGTCATAATACTTGATAAGTGATTGAATGGAGTTGTTCATGCTGAATATCTCAGGAGGAAATGTGAAAAAGGCATTAATGCTCTGAGAGCTGTGTCTGGTGTGTGGTGGGGTGCACATCCTTATACTCAAAACCTGCTGTACAATGCTTCGTAGTCATATTGACTATGGATTATTTGTGTTAGACCTCTTTAATAAAGTAGCTACTGAAAAATTAAACCGAATACAATATAAATGTCTTCGGATTATTCTAGGTGCGATGAAGTTTACTCCTACCAATGCGTTTCAGGTGGAATGTGTAAATCCACCTCTTCCTATCCGACGATTTGGTGTGGATTCCAGGTCATTCTGGAATCAGTGTGAATGAATCTGCAGACTCCTGTGCTAAATCAGCTATCCAGTGTGGCACATTAGATCATTTCTCCAATTCCGCACAAGATCTGATGTCCCTTGCGGATTCATCTGCATAATTTCTGGAATAATTTCTGGAACGAGTCAAAATCCTATAAAGGTAAGTATTATACACTTATTCAACCTGATATTCCTAGGCAACCTTGGTTTTATTCTCAAAGGCTTATTGAACAGAGGATTATAACAACAATCTGTCTCTTGCGCCTTGGGCATGCTTCTACTCCTGTACATTTAGCCAAGATCAGGGTCAGGGACCACTCACTGTATGAATGTAGCCTGGACGACGGCTCCCCTTCCCACATCCTTTTCTCTTGTCCTAAGTTAACTCGTCCTTTATATGATAGCCTTCCTCATAAAGTCCCTCATCTTATAAATGTTCAGTGTCTGTTGTGTTTAGTCCTTTATGTATAATTAATATATTAAACATAACAAAATTAAACTTTAAATTAACGCCCATGTAAAATATTATGTATTACTAACCTAATATACTGTGTACATACTGTAAATATGTGTTTGTTTTGTTTTAGGTGGTGGCTGTACTTTAACTGGATCTCTTTTTTACATGTATTCTATAACTGTGTTATCTTTTCTTTACCGGTCAATTTTCCTCCTCTGTTTTCCATACAACACGACATTGGCGAAATGAAATGTGCTCAACTGGCACGCTCGAAACGCCATAATTTAAGAAATCAATCAATCACTTTAACGATTATACATAACTTAATTGTACATTTACGGACGGTTGTGGGATCTATGCTTTAAGTTTAATAAAATCAACTTTAACCAAAATAAAAGAAAATAATCACGTTCTTCTCGATGTATAATACGTTAATATGTAATACATACTTGATGATCATAAAGAAACAGTCATAAGCCAGCACTGTGAACATAAATCTGTCCCTGGCGTCGCTCCAAGGCAATCTCAGGACTTCGCAAAGGGCTATCGCTTCGGGCAGCCAACTCGTCTGTTTGGACTTACTGAAGAAAGAATTTAAATGATAATATGACAATAAGATGTCCTTTGTAGTATTGTGGAGAGGAACAATGATTGTAGCAACACTTATTTCACTTATAGTGAATTTTCTTTTTATTTCTGTTAGAAATTTATTATATATATAATAGAAGAAAAAATATCAATACATTAATAATTTAAAAAAAATAAGAAAAGAATGAAAAAAAATTCCGTAGCGTTTGGCGCTCCGTTCTCTCTGACTACCCCGCTAGAGATAAAGCGTGAAGTTAGTTTAGTTTATGAAAAAAATTAAGAATCTAGTGAAATACAATTTTAAGTTGTATGCTCTTCGTACATACTTCACACTACGCGTTCGCACTAATCTCGAACACTTGTGTACAAGAAGTGGCCCTGGTGGATCGCCGCTACTCGAGGCTATCAGAACCACGGCCGTAATAAACGACACTACTGAGAGTTCGCTCTCAGTCTGTAAGGCTTTGGTGTACATACAGCTTCCTCATTTTTATAATGAGTACTTGCATCACGTTCCATATTGTCAATTACTTCAAATGATTTAACTATAGAAGATTTCTTTCATTCCTTCTATTATTTTGTTAAGGGCTGAATACATAATTATAAGAGCTGCGTATTTAGTTTGTACTCGTATATTATATCGTAACTGTTATCATTGTGCTAACCTTGCGTTTTAACATACAAACATAATATAAAGCGAACTATGAAACATAAAATAAAGAGCTTTTCTTTAAGAAATATCTAAAATATAGTACTTTAACATCACATAAAATTGTTATATTATAACTTAACTTTACTTAGCTTCACGCTTTATTCCTAGCGGGGTAGTCAGAGAGAACGGAGCGCCAAACGCTACGGTCTCTACATACCTCTTTCGCCTCGTCCACTGTCATCAACCTCTTTATACATGCCCTCCGGGGGGTCGTCATGCTTTTTACGTGACCTTCCTATCTTTGATACTGTGTTTTCGAAGGTCAACCGAAGGTCTCCCCCTACCTCTCTTACCACTCACATTTCCATCATAAATCTTTTTTGCCATTCTTTCATCACTTATTCGCTCGACGTGCCCAAACCAGCTGAGCACGTTCTTCTTCATTCTCACCGTGACATCCTCGTTAGTACCTGCCATTCTGTGTACCTCTTCTTTGCGGATTCGATCAGCTAAGCTGACTCCGCATATCCTACGAAGAGATCGCATCTCCACAGCATTCATCTTTCTTTAATTCTTCTTCTGTAATACCCACGTTTCGCTGCCGTATAACAGAGTCGGTACCAAAACTGCATTGTGTACGGCCAAACGGGCAGCTGTGCTGACGTTTCGCCGTCTCATCAATGCAGCTAAGGCTCTATTAACCTTGTTATCGGCAGCAATACGTCTTTCCACATCCATCTCGTATCTTCCATCTCTACTGAAAATACTTCCCAAATATACCACTTCATTCACCTGTTCTAATATCTTACCACTTACACTGATCTTGCATTCCGTCCTTTCTTCATCTCTTTCAAAAATCAGAACCTTTGTCTTATTCGCATTGAGGCTTAGACCATTATATTCACATCCTTCTTTCAGAGTGGTGACCAATGCCTGCAACTCGCATTCTGATGATGCAATAAGCACTGCATCATCTGCGTACAGCAGGCAATTCACATTCAGGTCACCTACT
>DWLH01002081.1:0-11404 GCA_018249795.1 Heliconius telesiphe telesiphe | reverse complement strand
GTATCATCCATCAGATCATCTTGGAGAATTATGCTTTCCCTGGTCTTCTCATGATCGGTACTGACTCGCACACACCTAACGGAGGTGGTCTTGGAGGTCTTTGCATTGGTAAGTTGTTTATAAATTACTATTAACATATTATTCGTTAATTTTTATTTTTTTATTGAGACGTAAAATAAATATATTTGTACCAATTTAAAAAAAAAAAAACCTTTTTTAGCTTTGCGCTGTAACTATTATAACAGAGTTAGCAGAGGGAACCTACTGTTAAGACACTATAATCCCCACATTCCGTCCAATTATTGAGAAATGTTTCGAGAGGGAAGCGTACACACAAATTTCGCGTTTTCAGTCAGACAATAAGGCGGATTTCTAAAAAAAATTTATATAATGACTTGTTTAATTTTGTTATAAAAAAAATTTAAAAAAATCCCTACAATGTGAAGCAAAAAAAATAAATAATTAAGGAATTATAATTTTTCCCACTAGCTACTTACCTTGTTATATTATAAGTTATATTTCAAATAATATTTTATTCCTTAGGTGTCGGAGGCGCTGACGCTGTTGATGTAATGGCTAACATTCCATGGGAGCTGAAGTGCCCCAAGGTTATTGGTGTTAAACTCACAGGTATGTATATAAAAATATTATTTTAATGCAATTTAAGTTTTTAACACAATGTATTGATTGATTATAATAATAGTGCTTTTTAATATTTGTCGTTTTAAATATTTTTTCGTTATTATAGATAAAATTCTATATTGTGTAGAAGCTACGGCAATGTAGTGTAGTGTAAGGCAATGAATAATTATTTTTAATAATATTATATTTTATCATAATATCGTTGATATTTAGTAGAAACAATTCAAATAAAGTATTTTATTCTAATTGCATATTGGTTATTTTTTATAGAAGAAATAAATGAGGCAGGGGAGTGGGGTCGTGATCGTGGGTTCGTTTCCCATTCGAGAATATGTAATATTAATTAAATTTTTCATTTCCTCGTAACAAGACAAAGTCTGGCGTTGAGTTCTGCAACTCAACACGCGATGCCGCCAGAACAAGGTGGAAAGAGGGGAATGGAGTACCTTAACACTAAATTCCCAAGTTCCCTCAGTCTACCATGTTATGTGTTTTTCACATAACATTTGAATCCATTACATCATATCTGAAACATGTTTTATCTATCAACCCGCGTAAATTGATAAAAAATACACAAAAAATGTCGTCGAAGCTTTTGTTCTATCGTTGTTTAAATCAGTTTTTATCAGTATTGTGCAACATCTACAAATGAATGTGAACAAACTTTGATTGATTTGTATGAAAGGTTATATATTAAAGTTCTATGGTTGTTATAGTTTAATTGACATATTTAAAAGAAACGTACGCTAGTTATTTGTACTCGTTATTTAGTGTTATTATTTAAAATGAGTAAATGTTAGCTCAAATAATATGGAAAGGTCATGATTATTTTTTGGGAAAAAGTATGAAAATATTTAAAAAAAAACGAAAATATTAAATTTTTCAGCTTTTTTTTAGTTTCTTTTTTTTTAGTAGAATAGGTAGAATGAATTAGGGAATCTAGTGTACAGACACTCCGTAAGACTTTTCTGTCGCGTTTCCTAGTCACCAGAGTGAAAAAATAAAAATATTAAATATTTCGTTCTCTCGTATGGGAATTGAACCCATAACCATCACGTTTATAATCACAAGCTTGTACACCTGCGCGACGACGGGCTTAGTTAATTTTTAATGAAATGATATATAGATATATTTGACAAAATATTATCAATTAAAAATCTTACATCTTACAACTTTGTTACATTAAGTAAATAAATTAAGATTATTTATTCAAGTGGTTCAAGTTGGTAACACTGCATTGAGTTGAACTTTATGTTTTTTTATTTGATATCCATATATATCAAATAAATAAAAAAAAAGTTCAACTCAATGCATGCACCAACTTGAACCACTTGAATAAATAATTTTAATTTATTAGAGGACATTGTAGTAATCCTTTCTTATATTTATCGTATTATATAAATCGATAATCGATAGAATAGTATAATATAATATATTAGTATAGAATAAAGAGAGAGATAATAGTAGAATAGAATAAAGAGTTTATTTAAAACTTGCATAAGTACTTGATTAACACAAAATACAGGAAAAATTGCACAATTTTCATTTAATAAATTCAGTCTGGAATATATTTAATTTCCCGGAATGTAAATGATACATTAATAAAATTAATTATTCATATTATTTCGTACAATAAACCGTGTTTATACATTTTTTTATTGCAACTACCACTTATATAGAAAAAATAATAAAGCAAGCGAAGTTGAATCGCTAGTTGTTTTGTTTTTAATATATATTATTAATTTGTACATTTGCATTATAAAGCTTATACCGTCGTAATAAAGTTTAAAATACAAAAGGCGTACTAATTGCGCGATTGCATAGATAATCTAACTGAGTTATAAATAGAAAGATATTTTTGCATGGACGATTGCCAAAGTCAGAATGTCATTGATTCTACGAGAAGAATCTTGCATAATTATAGTAAATAATATGAGAAAGAAAGTGAATTTAATAGCTAGAAAGGTTGTGGGTTTGATTCCCACTTGAGGAAATGGAATAATTAATATTTTTATTTCTTTGCTCTGGTTTCGAGTCAAAATGCGACACTGAGTTCCGCCATTTATTCCAATCCTCCAATTCGAAGGAAAGTAGTCGTAGAAATGTTTTAGTGGGAACGGAATGTCTTAATACTAGTTTCTCAGATTCCCTCAGCCTACTCTTTCTATTTTGCGGGGCTATGCATGAACTTTTGACATTTTTTTAATTTTATTTTGGACGAATTCTCGTTACATTATTATTAACCACGGTCTATTATCCTCTACTTATTTTCCCACATTTTAGCTATAAATGTCTTTATGGGTAACAAATTTAAACACAACTACAAAATAAACATATATAAATTGTAACAATCATTTTCTTTTGTAAAATTCTACATTTAACTATCAAAACATGATTACAAACTGAAACTGAATAATATTTCTTTTCTTTTCTTTAATACAAAACAAAAAAAAACTATTTTTAGTATTTATTAATGTTTATAAAAAAGCAAATAATACATACTGACTCGTCTAATAATTTATTATAAATGTATTAGTCATTGCAGGGATCACAAGGTTATGAATTTTGTACTTGTTTATTTACTGTTATAAGATTATACCGCAAACGTGTATTAGATAATGGCAGCTATTGTAGAATATTCTGTTTATAGAACGTATATATATACCTATTTGTCAATGATTTATATTGCATATCGTAATTACAGTGTGATGGGCATATATTATGAAAGAATTAATTAAAAAATTGTATCCCGCACACAGCAGGGTAGGCAGAGGGAACCTTGTGTTAAGACACTCCGTTGCCCACTTGCCGCCGAGTTCTTTTGCCTCGACATCAGAGCGAAGAATTGAAAATATAAATATTTCATATTCTCGAGTGGGGATCGAACCCGCAACCAGTCAATTTTACAGTCACACTTTGTGTCCCTGCACCACGACTGACCTCACTCAAACAAGGAATCAATTATTAAATTATATATATAAATTGATATTGTCCTAGTGGAAGTATATTTGACTGGACGCGAAAGTTGTAAGTTTTAATCCCGCTCTTAACACAGAATAAAGATGTACATTTGAATAGAATCTTTTTAGAATGATGAAAACATAGTAATCTAGCAAAAGATAACCCATAATTGGTTTTCGTGTTATACTGGTTTAATTTTCCTGTTTAAATACCAGCATTCAATTTAATTTTTATTTGAGGCCAGTCGTAGCGCAGGGGCACAAAGTGTAACTGTAAAATCGACTGGTTGTAGGTTCGACGATCCCCACTCGAGGAAATGAAATATTTATTTACATGTATATTTTCATTTCTTCGTTCTGGTGTCGAGGCAAAGGGCGGCGTTGAGTTCCGCCACTCAACACGCAATGCATCGGCGGAAAGTGGGGAACGAATTGTCTTAACACTAGGTTCCCTCTGCCTACCCTGCTGTGTGCGGGTACAGCGTAAAGCTGATTTAATTCAATTTTATTAAAAAACGAATTAGAAATATCGTAGGGGCGTTGAGTCCGCCAATCTACACGCAAAACCTCGAAAATTCAGCGGAAAGTGGGTAACTGAATATCCTAACACTGGGTTCCCTCTGCCACCCTTGCGGGATACAACGTGAAAAAAATAATATTAATAATTTATAATTTATTCATCGATATTATTCGATAAACGTAAAAAAATCATTTTATATGTAACATTCAGTCACGTAATTTGTGTAGATTGATCTCGATCATAGTGTCGTGTTGTGCGATACGATACGCGCTATCACATGACGTCTTAACGAACTAAATGATGGTACTTCAGACGTACGGACTATAAACTCTACATTGAAAGTATGTAGAGCAAATATGCAACTATATAAATATACGTTGTTTTATGTTTTCTTACAAAAAAAAATCAGCTTCACGCTGTATCCCCCACACAGCGGGACAGGCAGAGGGAACCTAGTGTTAAAACACTCCGTTCCCTACTTTCCGCCATGTTCTTGAGGCACTGCGCGTTGAGTGGCGGAACTCAACGCCGCACTTTGCCTCGACACCCGAGCGAAGAAATGAATATATAAATTTAAATAAATATTTCATTTCCTCAAGTGAGGATCTTTGTTATAATAGTTTAAAATTAATCATTAAAACTATTTAAATTATATGCATGTAGTTAAATGCAAAATGCACAAAAATCGTATTTTTCGGTCATTGCGGACGTTGGAGGCTTGTTTTTTGCATTTTAAAACTTTTATAAATGTTGTAATAAAAAAATTTCTGTACGTAAACTTAGATAATTTTCCTTTGTTGATTTTGTAACACATCATATCAGTTACTACGACTACGAACTACGTATTTAGAGTGGAAAAACGCACTCCGAGATTATTTAATTATATACTGAAGATAAATGTTGTGAAAAAGCTGTACAGCTTGTTGTTGTACAGAAGCAAAAAATATATATATATAAAATAACATATATTAATAATAAAAAAATAAAAAAACACTTCAGTAAAGTATAGGTATTTTAACAGATTTTTTAGATTTTATCGATATTATAATTAATGTCACAATAATTTACATTATTTTTTATGGATTAATATAATTTTTATTTAATAGCAAAGATGTAGTACGTACTGTCGAAGGCAATATAAGTTAATTTTAAATGTACATTTTATAATAATGTTTCTATAAATGTATCTAGGGCGTAATGTACTTCAATTTACGTTCACACAGTAAATTATAAATTCTACTTTAAGATTCAAAAAACATTCTATGTTGCGTTTTCATTTTAAAAGGCCATCGTAGTGCTGCAGCACAGTGTACTGTAAACGAGACGGTTGTGAATTCAATCCCCATACGGAAGAATTAATTATTTTCTATTACTTCGTCTTGAAAATAAGACATAGCGCGGCGTTGATTTTCACCACTCAACACACAATGTCTAGAAAATCGGGCGGTGCGTGGGAAAGGAACGGAGTACCTTAACACTATACTCCCTATGGCTACCCGCATATACACACATAGTTAAGCTAAAAATAAAATTTATCCCCCTTTTCAGGCCAGCTCAAAGGCTGGACCAGCCCAAAAGACGTTATCCTCAAGGTAGCTGGCATTCTAACAGTGAAAGGTGGCACTGGAGCTATAGTGGAATACCACGGCCCCGGCGTGGACTCCATCTCTTGCACAGGAATGGCCACCATTTGCAATATGGGTGCTGAAATCGGTGCTACTACTAGTGTAAGTTGGCTATATCTAAAAAATAGTAATTTGATCTAATTATACACCTTTTTCACTGTGGTGGCGTGAAGATGTGATGGTTGGCGGTTCGATCCCTACCGGAGGAACGATTCCGCTCTAGTAGACAAATTGCGGCGTTGAGTTGCGCCACTTAACTCGCGATGCCTCGAAAATTGATTATAGAGATTATAGAGATATATTGAGGCCAATCATGACGCAGAGGCACAAATGTGTGACTGTAACCGCGACAGGTTGTGGGTTCGAGAAAATTAAATATTTAATATTTTTATTTCTTCGCTCTGATGTCGAAGTAAAGCACAGCGGCGGAAAGTCTGAGGGCGGAGTGTTAACACTAGGCTCCCTCTGCCTACCCTGCTACATGCGGGATACAGCGTGAAGCTGAAAAAAATGAATATTATATAATGAAATATTTTGTGCTTTAATATATTTTTCTTACAATAACAGGTTTTCCCTTACAATAATCGCATGGAAGCGTACTTGAAGTCTACCGGCCGTCACGATATCGCATCAGCAGCTAACACTTATAAGAACCTCCTCACACCCGACGCCAAGGCGCCTTATGATCAGGTAATAGCAAAAAATATATATATATACAGTAGAAACTCGATTAATTCGTTATTTATTCGTATAATCTAAAAATATATATTTTGTGGATATATAGAATATAATTTTATGTGTAAAAATATATACATTTTCCATTAAATGGAAAATGTGAAAATATTTTATTTTCATATTTTCCATCATATAATGGAAATATATGTCTTAGTTTCTTAGGTTACATAGTAGAAGATATTTAATATAATCGGGTGCGGTTGGTAGTAATCGACTATATGAAAATAATGAATTTATATGATAGCAATAAAGAGTCAGTTGTATGTAGTGTGTTAATGTTTCAGTCATTAACACACGCGACTTTACTTTATTTTTTACTTTTAACGCTATAATTAAATTATTTTAATTTACAAATTCTAGTAGCCAAAGTGCGGCATTAAGTTCCGCCACTGAACAAGCAATGCCCCAAAAATTGGGTTGAAAGTCAGGAATGGAGTGTCTTAACACTGTCTGGCAGAGGGACTGTTTTCTCCGCTACGGTAAATTACGAGAAAAAGCGTGAAGATATAATAAACGATTAAAAATTAAATTATGTATAAACCATTTCATTTCACATGTATATTACACTACTTTGCATATATAACAACAGTAAGTTGATAAAGACAATGTTACCTTATCCTTCTTCGGAAAAGTTTAATATAGTCATTTTGTTTTATTTTATTTAAATATGTAATATTTTGATTTGTTTTTAACATTTTATTTAAGGTATTGTGTCACACTTAAAAAATAAAAAATATTTTTTTTTAGAGAACTTATGTAATTTTATATATTTAAAAAAAAAGTAGGTTCTGATTTAATTTTAGCCTGCGATAAACACTACATAACAAACATATGCACACACTTATACAAAAC
The DNA here is from genome assembly GCA_018249795.1 of Heliconius telesiphe telesiphe. Taxonomy (NCBI): domain Eukaryota; kingdom Metazoa; phylum Arthropoda; class Insecta; order Lepidoptera; family Nymphalidae; genus Heliconius; species Heliconius telesiphe. The sequence goes on along the minus strand of DWLH01002081.1, from coordinate 4,070 downwards.
ACACACACACACACATACACACTTATAGAAAGTTCCAAGATTTAAATTCTCTTGGAATCTGTCCAATAGAAATTTATATAGCATTGTTTACAACTTTTGTTTTTTAAACATGTGTCGTGCAAAGAATATCTTAAACGACTATTGTAATATGTGCATATATATTTTTATGCCATATTGTGTACTTGCACCAGGCAATAGATTTTTAAGTAATAGTATTTAAAACCTAATATTTAGTATTTATATATTATTTATTAAAGGTCATTAAGCGCTGTGGGATAATCGTTCAGTTCAGTTCCGCCAATCGATTTACAATGATTCGGATTCGGGCGGAAACTGCAGTGTCTTGACACTAAGTTCCCTCTGCCTACCCTACTGTATATCGTGAAGGTAAAATTTAATATACTTTTTTTTTCCAGTTAATCGAAATCGACCTCTCAACCCTAGAGCCCCACGTCAACGGTCCATTCACTCCAGATCTAGCGAACCCCATCTCCAAACTAGGTGATGTTGCCAAAAAGAACGACTGGCCCGTTGATATCAGAGTGGGCCTCATCGGTTCCTGCACCAACTCCTCGTATGAAGATATGGGACGCTGTGCCAGTATTGTTAAGGAGGTATGGGATACTAAAAAAAAAAAATTAGAAGAACGAATAATATCGTAGAAAGTTTCTTCCACGCGCCACTCAACTGTGGAATGGCCTACCTATGACAGTGTTTCCAGGTCGATACGAACTGGGTACCTTCAAAAAGCGCGTCTATCTCCACCTTGTCGGCCGGCAACGCACCTGTAGCTCCTCTGGTGTTGCACGCTGTCGTGGGCGGCGGTGATCAATTACCGCGAGATAACCCGTACGCTAGTTTGCCTTGTCATTTTCCATAAAAGAAAAAAAATTGGACCATACATATTAAAATAGAAGGTTAAATAGTACAAACTCCGAAAAGTTTAACGTCATTCGTGGTGCAGGGGCACAAAGTGTGACCGTACATACGACTGGTTGTTGGTTCTATTCTTACTCTAAGGAAATTTAATATTTATTTAAATTTATATTTCCATTTCTTCGCTCTGGTGTCGAGACATAGCGCGGCGATGAGTTCTGTTACTCAGCACTCAATGCCACCAGAATTCGGCAGAAAGTGGGGAACAGGGAGTATCTTGATACTAGATTCCCCCTGCCTACCCTGCTGTGTATGGGAGACAGCGTGAAGCTGTTTTTTTTTTTATTTTTTTTTACAAACTCCTAAGAAAGTATTTCTTTATGAGCAGGAGTTTCTTTAATTTGTATGTTGTATGGCATATTGTTTTGTGTGGATGATATGATATATGAATGTGCATTTTTTTTAACAGAAGGATTCGAGTTGTCTTCAAAACCTATTATTATATTTTATTTTTAATATTATGTTGAGTAATACTCAATTCTGTGTTTACTTTATGGATACATTTGAGGCCATTAGTGAAAGATACTATTTTTATATGTGTAATAAATTTCAACTACTTGTAATAAATGTACTTGCATTATTGTATTACTAAACAAAATACTATATAGTCGTGCTGAAAACTTATAATATACTCAATTGCTCACCTCAACCTAAAATAGTAAAATTTACCTTTTTTTTTGTTACAAAACACGCAATGCCTCCAGAATTCGGCAGAAAGTGGGGAACGGAGTGTCTTAACAGTTTGTTCCCTCTGCCTACCCTGCTCTGTGCGGGATACAGCGTGAAGCTGATTTTTTTTTGTTATAAAAAACAACATAATTCTTATCTCTTTCAGGCACTAGGTCACGGTCTCAAGTCCAAGATCCCATTCAACGTGACCCCCGGCTCGGAACAAGTGCGCGCCACTATTGAACGCGACGGCATTGCTCAAACACTACGTGAATTTGGTGGAACTGTGAGTTGTTTCATTTTACTTAATATTATTTATTTCTGGATATAAGAATACTAAGGATTAATTATGAAATAATAAAAAAGTTTATATTGAAAATTTCAAATTTTGGGTAGTTAAGAGAGTAAAATACTGGGTTAAATTTAAAAAAAAATAAAGGATTTTAAGGAGTTTCTTTCATTAAAAATTGAATAATTAATGAAGAAACGGTGATTATTATTAGAAAAAGGTTAACATAACCTATAAAAAAACTACAAAAACGTATTAAATAACTAATATCTCTAAATAAGAAGTGGAGAACTAAATAACTTTTAACCATTTTCCTTAACCACGTTCCTTCTCCTCAAACTACAGTATGGTCTCCTCTACAGTACGGTCTACGAGTCATGGCCGTCCTGAACAGATTTGATTTTAGGATTTTTTCTTTACCCCGAGTATACACTGCTCAAAAGTTCACAAAGCCTACCTTTAAGACGTCTACGACGCACATTTTTTTTATAAGTAAATATAATATACTTTTATTAAAAAAACGTCCAGGACTCGGCGAAAAGTGCGGAACGGAGTGTCTTACTAGGTTCCCTCTGCCTACCCTGCTATGTGCGGGATATAGCGTGAAGCTGGAAAAAATAAATAAATAATATAAAATTAAAAAAACCAACAGGTATTAGCAAACGCCTGTGGCCCCTGCATCGGTCAGTGGGACCGCAAAGATGTCAAGAAAGGTGAAAAGAACACCATCGTGACGTCATACAACAGGAACTTCACCGGACGCAACGACGCCAACCCGGCCACCCACTGCTTCGTTACCAGCCCCGAACTTGTTACCGCCTTGTCTTTAGCGGGTGAGTTTGCTTACAATACGGTCGACGAGTTGTGGCCGCTCTGAAGTTAGATGTAGCTGTACAGATTAAATTATAAGTTTTTTTTTAAATATTTTCATTTCCCCGCTTTGGTAATGAGGCAAAGCGTAGCGTAGCAAGATACAGCTCAAACCTAACTAGATATAAAGAAATATAAAACACAAGAATTTATATTTCTAAGTATTTATATATTTGTATAAAATTATTATACAATGTTATAATATATAGGCAAATAAAATTTTTATATATATTTTTGATGTCTGCACCAGGTCGCCTAGACTTCAACCCGGTGACCGACGAGCTAACAGGTTCCGATGGCAAGAAGTTCAAGCTGTCAGATCCCTTCGCAGATGAGCTCCCAGCTAAGGGCTTCGATCCCGGCCAGGACACCTACGAACATCCTCCCGCTGATGGTTCCAGTAAGTTTATTTATTTACTGCTTGCGAGGACGAAATCTACGATTTATTTTAATTTTACATTTTCTCGGACGAATTATTTTAATTTTACATTTTCTCGAAAAGTGTACGTCCAAATTACATGCTATAAAAAAAAAGCTTATCTTCATAAAATTTCCTTGACGATGGAATAACTTTTGATCGTATTTCAATATCTTTGTCAAATAAAAAACTTTGACATATCACCTTGCAATTTTCAATTATTTTTATCAAAAAATATCTTATTGTGAATTATTTATAAGAGATAGATATAAGGTATCGCGGATCGTATCGCTTTTTTTAGAACTAATGACACTGAATGTTTTCGTAGTACAATGTACTTACATATATTTAACAATTTCTGCAATGCACGCGCTTAAAGTTATACAATGGTGGTACTAGATATCGTTATTTCATTATTTAAGGCTAACTAAGACTTACACCATAATGTTATATATATCCTATAGCACTCCTGAAGAACGTAGCTTTCATACAAAATAAACAAAAAGTAAATCCGACCAGAAGTTCCAGAGATCTTAGCGTTTAAACAAGCATACTCTATCGCTTTATTATATTAGTGTAGATTACGGTGTAGTACGGTCTATGAATTGTGGCTACATGATCAAGTGCCACAGGTGCCGATGGCAAGAATTTCAAGCTGTTACATCCGTTGGTTGATGAACTCCCAGCTAATGGTTTCGATACCGAGACCAAGATACTTATGAACATCCTCCAGATGATGGGGAGTGGGCGTAAAGTGGGTTAAAAAAGTACTACACTTTAGCTAACCCAAACATGAAATTTAAATTAGTGTAAAATTAAATATATGTATATAAAATTAACAGAAGTCAAGGTCGACGTAGCTCCTACATCCGACCGTCTTCAACTCCT
>DWLH01002080.1:0-11409 GCA_018249795.1 Heliconius telesiphe telesiphe | reverse complement strand
TCATTTAGTATGATCGAAAAGCAATTTCAATACAAAAACGCTGTTTGAACATTTCATACGAATCAAAACAACTGTGTGACAATATGACCTGCTGATCCCACCAAATGCAGAGAAGAAGCTTAGAACCGTGGATATTTGGTTTTGGCGACGATGTTGATGCGTGACCCGGCATGTCCCACGATTTTTTTCGCTTTGGATTATTGTAGTGAATCCACTTTTCATCCCCAGTGACGATACGGTGCAGAAAACCTTTTCTCTTTTGCCGTTGAAGCAACAATTTACACATGAGAAAACGTCGTTCTACGTCTAAAAAAAAAAACTTCGTAAGTCTGAAATAGCACTGTAAAAATGTAAAAAAATAAACTTAATTATGTCGTTACTTAAGATATGTATTCATATGAATACGTACACATGTGTCAGTACAAAGTAAAGTGTTCCTTTTAAGAAGATATATAGTTTCTACATATAACAAATTTTTATCTAGTCTTTTTTTTAATAGTGTCTTCTTAATTGGGAACAGAGCGTGTTAACACTAGGTTCTCAGGTTTCTTCTGCCTACCGTGCTATACGTGGGACCATCGTAAAGGTACAAAAAACAGAACTGGAGCTAAATAAAAGTTAAAAATTTACCTAAGCCAATTTCCCACTCAAAAAGTAAAGTTATATATATAGTATAGTAATATATTGTAAATAGGTAATATATAAAATATGATTATCAATAATTTGAATTCTTATTATTTCGATTTTCCTTACTTGTTGCAGTTTGTGCATATAGATATATATAGCTACGAAACCGATTTTATTTTTTATCTTATTTTTACTTTAGTAGTATATTTGTCCAACGCGAAACTGAAGGATCTCTGAAACGCCGATAATAAGTCAAAAGTAGTCAAGACAATTTGTCCCTTTTCGTAAGTAAAATATTGTAATACAAAGTAGCTTCCCTCTGTATCCCGCATACAGCAGGGTAGGCAGAGGGAACCTAGTGTTAAGACACTCTGTTCCCCACTTTCTGTCGAATTCTGGAGGCATTGCGTGTTGAGTGGGAGAACATTGTAATATAATAAATTATTAAAGTTTTTGGATTTATGAACGTCTAATATAATTTTATTTTGAATTATTTTAATATTATTATAAGCCCAATATTATTTAGAATTATTTTATTATTATTATAAGTCCCTGGATCTTGGGAAGATAATAATTTAATTTACCTGCTTTCGCAATATAAAACAAGGCAGTGAGTTCTACCACTGGACACGCACTCACGTCACGAAGTTAGTGTCAAAGTGGAAGACGGAAAGTCCTAAGATTCTATCTACCTACTAAGATAAAAAGAGCGAAATAATAATATAAATATTTCATTCCCCCCAGTAGGAATCGAATCCATCTATCCATCGGCGGCCTCAACGAATTTTACCTATATAGTTCCTTCAAAAGCCCGTTAAACCACAAAACAATTTAACACAATATTAAATTAAATATGTGAAACCGTTTAGATATCAGAAATCCTAAACTAACATAACTCTAAATTTACTCTCAATACGAAGGTATTCTGTACAAATAGTTACAGAAGGTATAACTGAAACTAAAATATGTAAATTGTAACTTAAATTTTTGTTTAAATGTACAGGAAGTGGTAGTATGTATTTTTTTAGCTTCATAATGTATCTCACATATGGCAGAGTAGGCAGAGGGAACCTGGGAACAAAATGTAAAGACACTCCGTTCCCCACTTTCCGTCGGATTCTGGAGGCATTGCGTGCAGGGTGGTGGAACTCAATGCCAGGTTTACTAGCAATGTATACTAGACGTAAACAATGTATACTAATCGTCGTCTAGTTAGCACGTAATTAAAAAATGCTATTTTTGCAGTTACAATAGGAATTTTGTGAAATTCCCTTTTTTTAGTGCTGCTCACACTTATTATTCTAAACTATTCCAAATTTCTACAGAATTGAAAAAAAAAGTGAAAAATTCTGTACGTTGCCTCTGTATAACATTTAACCCGGTGGAAGCGTAGTAGGGTGTGATATACCCAGTGTTAATTTTAATTCATAGATTATTTTATTGTTTCATGTAACTGAAGATAAAGAATTGAGCAAGTATAATATAGTGACTTGAGTTTAGTGCTGCATCATCTGACGTTGAACGTGCAACATGCAAACGTACGCGGAGTAAACGGCACCAAACAACCTCATAGTTCATTTATGCGTTTTATCTCGAAAAATTTGCGGCTTATGGTATTATTGTTTGCCTTTTTTATATACTTAGTTTTTTTTAGTTTCAGTCAAATTTGTTTTATTTAGCATAATGATCACCATGCTGCTACAGTCTAAAAAATGTGTTTCAATCATTTAAAAAAAATACATAAAAGTGTATTCAAATTTTATGTATTTTTGTTCAATTTTTATTTTATTTTAAAACATCTTAATACTACATATTGCCGGACCGGACACACAAAATATATTCAATCTCCCTTGTGGATTTAAACCCTTAACCACGTCTACAATCCAATAAGGTCTTCTGGGCCACTAAGGCCTCAAGTATATCATAATATTTTCTAAATAATAACCGCACTTACCTTGCAAGGGAAACGAGTGGTCGTTAAGCGACGAGGTATCATATGACGCGATATAAACGTAAACGTAGATGTTAACTTGATATTGTCAAGATATTTTGTGTGGCTGTAGTAAAGATATTTACTTACAAATTTTACCTATACTTTCGCTTTCCTTAAAAAATTTAAATTATTGTTTTATATTATAATGTTTTTCTTAGTTCCAAGTTTCAAAAACTCAATATCATAGATTGAAAATTTTAAGGGGCTTATCAACAAATCCCTTAAAAGTAAGCAACACATTAATGGTTCGTTTGGTAATGCCAATGTTTTTGCGGTAATTACTTAACATCAAGTTGTCAGCTAAAACCTTTGCATGGTCTCTATATTTAAAAAAATAAAGAGGGAACCTAATGTACAAACACTTCACCCCCTCTCTACATTCCGGCCCATTATTGAGACATTGCATTTTTTTTTAAATGCTTTAAAAAAAAGTTAAGTTAAAATTCAAGAATAAAACAATATGAAAATATTATTTGAATTTTTATAGTAATAATTAAAACAACAAAAGGTGGTAGAAAATCTGCAATGTTATTAAATAACATTATTACAATAGAATATATTTTGCGAGATTTATATTTAAATTATTGTTTCGCCAGTCTCATTATATTAGCTTTAGACAAAGCACTGTGCTTAGTATATTCTAAGGAAATAACGAAAGTTTGAGATCTTAATAATGTAAAAATTATAATAAAATAAAATCTAAGATTCAATACTCATAAAAGTTTAAATACAGAAAAGTTTGTTATACTTATAGCGTTTTTTTTTCTGTATGCCATTGATAGCAGGGTAGGCCGTGGGATCCTAGAAACATCCATTAAGACACTTAAGTCCGTGGAACATAGGAAAAATCAACGCCACGTTTTGCTTTCTTACCAGAGCGAGGAATGGGAATCGAATCTACAACCTATCGCACTTATAGTAGTATCGCGCTTGCGCCCCTGCACCGTGACTGGCCACTATAGCGTTATAATTGTGCTTTTATGTGCCGCATTTTTTTTCCTGATGATAAATGAGGATATAAATTCTAAATTAATTTCACTGTTGTTTATAGTTTTAAGAACATTTTGGCGAAGAGCCACACCATCTGACGACACGATGGTTATGAGCTATGTAGAAAGAGAGAGATAGTTATTGCCATTTCCTCGCCATGGTAAGAAGAGAAATCGCGGCGTTCAGTTCCGCCATTAAATTAATATGAATTTTCATGGATTTTTTTTGTTATTTATTTATAGGGTATACAGAACGTAGCGGTAATAAAATATAAAATGTATTCTGCTAACAAAGTGAACTGACATTACATACATTTACATACATACTGACATACAATTATTGACGTTCATTAGGCATGGTATTATATTGAATTTTATCTTTTGCTAGTACCTCCAATGCGGCGTCACTTGATTTTTTATTTTATATTATTAAACTGAACTTAGGTTAAATTGGTTGGTCATTTTAGTGTGCTTATCTATATTGTTAAGCACTTAATAAATCTTTATTTAAATACTGAGCTTAAAGCTCTGTTTAAGCTTGTTATATTTTTTTCTTACTTATATTACGTAGTAAAAAAAAAAACTTTTCTTTTTCTTTAACCTTTCGTTTATGGTCGTAAATAAAACAATCATTTGCATATTGAATTCATTTATTTATTATTATTAAAATATAAAAAGCTTTTCTTAACCTCTTATTAAATAAGTTAATGGCTTCTTATGATACGTATATGTAGAAACATACTAAGTAATAAAAACAAAAATAAATTATTTTTCTTATTGCAAGTGACACAAAATTTAACTTTATGTATGCAATATTGATCATTACGTAAAATATACACTGACTATCTACTGGTCTACACATCTGATCTATCTACACTACTTTTAGTTGAGCTATATAACTCAATTATGTGCGGTTTTTTAGAGTTCGTACTGATGGTGTCCTCATCTTCATAACAGGGCCATAACATATATTTTTATTTTATTTTATGGAAAATACAAGGCAAACGAGCGTTCGGGTCACCTGATGGTAAGTGATTACCGCCGCCCACGACCCAGAGGAGCTACAGGTGCATTGCCCCGTTAAGGTGGGTTGGACGCCGGAGCCCGGCATTACCTAATGCGAAACGCAGTGGCATAAAGCCACTATTTAATGCCAGTTTTAAATGCCGGGGGAGTCTGCTCATGCGTGTTGCCATTGCTGGCAACGTGACTCTACCACACATACTTCAGTCGCCTCTTACGACACCACCAGTACCAGGGTGATCCTATTCTAGGCCGGGATCACACGGCACCAGTATCACATAACATAAATGTCGATGTCTTTGGTTTGAAGGAAAGCAACGTAAGTGGACGGTCTGCAATATCATATATTCCTTCGAAGTGTGTCCTATACTATTGTTATCTAATTTGTTAACTAAACCGCAGAATCAGTTATTGATTGTGACATTCCTATTTCTCCCATCCGGATTGTATTGCGATCTGAACGAGGGGTATTGGAATTGATTAGCGGTTTATGTTTCATGGCACAACTTTGGTAGGATTACAAATCTTGCTTAAATTTAGCTAAAATAAACGCGCACACTTTAACTTAAATACTGCCGGTATAGTTAAGCAAAGGCAAGGGCAAAGGTCAATTATCTCAAAAACTAAAACACTTTCCTGTTCATTACATCCACCACTGTAACGGTCACACTGTCAACTGAGTCGGTTTATACTAATATATTAGAAAAAATATTATTGGGGACATTTAACGATGTAATAGAATACCTGGTTCTATTACACGGTTTGTCATAAGTATAAGACCAAGTGATTGGACCAATCGGATACTTAGAAATATAGGCTTTTGTTTTTGGACCTCTCAACGTTGTGAAAGCAATAAATCTGAACGCGATTTCAGACGACCTTTGCGATAATGGTAGTGGGGTACTTCTATTGTCATCTTATAAATAGAATATCTGTTTTATGTTTGTATGTCCTTGTGTCCAGTCAGAGGCCAGTCGTGGCGCAAAGTGTGACTGTAAAACTGACTGGTTGTGGATTCAATCCCCAGTCGAGGAGATGAAATATTTACTTTAATGTATATTTCCATTTCTTCGCTCTGGTGTCGAGTCAAAAGCACGGCGTTGAGTTCTGCCACTCAACACGCAATGCCTCCAAAATTCGGCAGAAAGTGGGGATCGGAGTGTCTTAATACTAGGTTCCCTCTGCCTACCCTGCTGTGTGCAAGATACAGCGTGGCGCTAATTTAATTTAATTTTTAAATTTATGTTCTTGTGTCGTGTCTATGTTCTCGTGTCTATTTCTGATTACTGATTGTAATCACGACGGTTATTTTTTACCAGGTGGACTGATTTACTTCTATTTTTTCGCTCTGGTAACAAGACAAAGTGGAGAGTAGAGTTCCGCTGATCAAAACGCAACGTTTCGGTAACTGGAAATTGAGTGTCTAAATGCTAAGTTCTTCTGCATGCCCTGTAATTTGTTCGATACAGTCTGAAGCAAAGAAAAATGTGTATATTTCTTTCTGATCATGACTGTCTTGACGATAATTGTGGGTTCGGTTCCCACTCGGGTTGAATTAAAATATTTTTTTATTTTTCTGCTGTGGTTAAAATAGCAAGGGATTGAGTCCAGCATCCAGACGTCACTGATTTTTTGGAATTTGCGTAGAAAGCGGAGAACGGAGGGTCCTGATACTTGGTATTCTTTGCTCACCTTATAACGCGGTAAAAAAGAAAAGCTGTAAAAAAATATGTTCAACTATTCTCATACATATAACGCGATAGGGTCTAGAGTGGTCTGTAAAATTAGACTAACAAAACAAAAATATCTAGGAAACAAAAAACAAGAAGATCGTCGTGGCTCAGGGAAACAGCGTCTGAAATCTGATTATAAACGTGACGGTAGTAGGTTTTATGCTCACTCCAGTAAATGATTATATTTAATTTATTTTCATTACGCTACAATGGAAGACACAATGCGGCGTTGACTTTTCCGACATTCAACACGCAATGTCTTGAAAATTGGAAGCAAAATATGGAGAGTGAAATGTCTTAAAACTTATTTTCTTTTTACCTATAAAATGAATTAAGTGAGTGAAATTACAAAATAAATAAATAAACCACAATAAATGAATTTGAACCAATAACCATCACCTCAGCCTCAGCCACTAGTTTTCCACAGTAATTTCAAACTGTCATTGCTCTCACATCAGTGACTCCTACAAATCTAAGTTCATCGTTCGCAAGTGATATTTCTGACAAGTGCCAACTTTGATTTAGGTTTTCATAGAACTATTAATCTAAACCCTTGGATTTTGTCACCGGAATATCTCAAATGATCGCTAGTTGCCTTCTGTGTACATTAGTATACTTTGTTTTTTTTTTTAACTCTACGCTACATCCCGCACATAGCAGGGTCAGCTGAGGGAACCTAGTGCTAAGACACTTCGTTCCATTTTATCTCTTTACTGTTCGTTCGTTGTTATCTCTTTACTGGAGCGAGAAAATGAAAATATAAGATATTTTATTTCCTCACGTTGGAATCGAACCCAGAACCTATCCCCTCTGCCACTGGACCTAGCTTATTGCCAAAAAATAAATAAAATTAATGCTCTTTATATCACAAAAATAGAGAAAATGCGTAAAAATTAAACAAACTTTATATTTCGAGAATCCAGTTTTGAAGGCAGAAGCTTGAAAGCCGTAACGAAATTATGAGCTTAACAGGTAATGGATATTGAAGGTCGGTGCAAAATTTTCAATCAATTAACTTAGTTTACTTGTTAAATAACCGAAATACTATTATTAAATAGAAATATTTTGAATAAAACATATAATTTTTAAATATTTTACCAAGATTCACTTTTTTTCTTATATAGGCAGAAGGCAGTTAAGACATTTTCTGAGACGATTCCAAATTTCGAGACGATGCATGTTGTATTATAAAATTTAATGCAACGATCTATGACTTCCACAGGAAAAATTTGGTACTTTTATTAGACTGGGAATTAGACACCTTACTATTGAGTTTATTATCTGACAATGTAACACTGCGCCGCAAATGCATCAAATAATATTTTAACGAACCGTACCGTACCGTAGCGTTTAGCGCTCCGTTCTCTCTGACTACCCTGCTAGGGATAAAGCGTGAAGCTAGTTTAGTTTAGTTTAGTTTTAGTCTTTATAATAGACCGAAAATATAGGTCAGAGACAATAAAAATCAAATATTGATTAAAAAAATCTTTTTAAAAACAAGCTTTCAATGGTCTATTGTATCTTTCAAATCAATCCTTTTCATATTGGTAGGCAAAAATTTGTATTTCGCGGTAATATTATAACTATGTAATTTCATGTCTATCCGAACTGAAATCGTAATCCAAATTTCAACTCAATTGAACATTGGGAAGGAGCAATGTGATTCTATAAGGCTTCCGTTTTCATCATTTAAAGTACGTAACCCTGATTAGAAGTTGTAATAAGTTGTAACAAGCGTGGATTTAGTTGAATTAGAACCTATGGCTGTATTCGCTAAAGCGCTTAGAGGCACTAAGTTATTTTTTTTATATTTTTCCCAAAAATGTGTTTTTGTTCCCTTAGTTTAGATTAACATTTAAAATTTCGTCAATTATATTATAAGAAATAGTAAGTAAGCAAGACAATTGTTTTTTAATAAATTAAACAAAAATTGAACCTTATACTATGTCAGCAATGAACCACTAAACCAACACCACCATACAAATAGTTTATTTATTCAATTCACTTCATTTATACGTCTAGACAAATACTCTCTAATATCACTTTTGACACGTGAAATATATACAAAAATATTTTTCTGACAACGCGAAGCTAATTCCGTGCTGCTGCTGCCGAAGCTGCGCTGCTTGCGTTCGTGTAATCACTTTTTTTGGTTCTCATAAATTAGGTGGATTTTAGAGCTTATTTATTTGTTTGTTTTTGGGACAATGCAGTAAATTCTATGACTGTAGGTTCGATCCTCACTCGGGGGAATATTCTTACTTCCTTACTACCATTACAAGACAAAGCTCAGCATTGAGTTACGCACCTTAATACGCAATATCTCGAATATTAGATGTAAAGTAAGGAGCGGAGTGTCTTTACACTAGGTTACGCCTGGAAACCTAATTTGTTTCATGATTTTGATTTGTACTTAAAGCTTTTACTTTATAACAAAATGAGCTGAGCCCCAAAGGACTATATTATTTTTAATTTAATTTCAATTTTATACGCCCACGTTATCTTTGAAAAACGGCCAGGCCGACAGACAGAAGTACAAACGGACAACAACGGCGTTTATGATTCAGATAATTAAAATCCTAAAAAAAAAAAAAAAGCTTTTGCAGGCAGAAAAACGGCGTTAAGTTCCATGAGGCCGTAAATCTGAATTGTAGTTTGAATTTCAACTCGATATCTCCAAGCGTTCTTGAGATAAAGACTCTTTACAGACAGACAAACGGACAACAAAGTGATCTTATAAGGGTTACTTCTTTCCTTAACATGTACGGAGCCCTAAAAATATAAAACTCTTCCGCTACTGCGCTAATAACAATCAATACACAGCCGATATGCAGCCTATAACGCTGAAATTGGCATGTATGTAGATTCTTTGAGAAGTGTATGAGAGCACTAATAGACAATTTCTCGAAATTTCTACAAAACATTCCTACAATATAATCCACAAAAAGGAAATCGCAGTTTTGATAGGATACAACTTAACTTAACGCTTTATCCCTAGCGGGGTAGTCAGAGAGAACGGAGCGCCAGACGCTACGGTCTAAAAATAAGATATATAATAATAATAATAATAACAACTTTATTTAAACACTTATATAGTATTTTTAAACATTTTTAAAGTGTTATTCTTAGGAAAGAAAAATACATATTTAGAAAACGTATAAAAATTTGAACGTAGCGGGACACGAACCCGCGCCTCCTGGAAACCGACCTGGTCCTGGTCCTTATATAGTATACAATAATTGTTTGAGGTACTGTCCTTTTAAATGGGTTACAAAATAGCCCGTGATAAAGAGAAACAGTGCCGTATCCCACGGGGGAGGATAAAAAAAAAAGTATTATTCTAATACGCAAGTTACAAGTCTTAATGTACATCTATTATAACCTAATTATCTATACAATTTTTAATATTTTGGTGAGTGTATAGGATGTGGGTATTTGTGTTATGTGTAGAGTAATGCATGTATATGTGTATGTATGTGTTGTGCATGTAGAGTGTGAACTGTATAATATTGCTTATAATAATGTTTGCAAAAATAATTCTGTTTCTTCATATGTTTTATTTTGTAAGAATGAGCGAATACTTGCTTTACATTCATGGACGGATAACTTATAGATAGAAGTACTTGTATTAATTTTATTGTACAAGAAAGGGCCTAAATAGAAGAAAAAATTTTTAGAAAAAGAGTAGCGTATAACAGGGAGAGGACAAATATTATCAGTACGTCGCTTAGTTATCTTAACGTAGGGTGTGTTTTTGTGTTGAAGTAAGATTGTATGTAAAACAAATAACTGCCTGACGCTGAGAACTTTGCAATCCTTATAAAGTTGCGCTGTAGAGTATAGAATTGGTCGAAAGGTGGCAACTTTCAGGATGGCTCTTTGTGCAATTTCTAGTGAGAGCATCACTGTCTTAGACGCCCCTCCCCAACAAGATATGCAATAAGATAATATAGATTGACCGAGTGCGTAATGGACATTGCGTATAATAAATTGATTCGCGACGTATCGAAGTGTTTTAAAAACAAATATTAATTTCCGTATTCTGCCCGTTAGGGCTTCCACGTGAGCTCAATGTCTTATCCAAAATAACACCAGATAAAAAATTAAATTAAATTAGCTTCACGCTGTATCCCGCACACAGCAGGGTAGGCAGAGGGAACCTAGTGTTAAGACACTCCGTTCCCCACTTATTGCCGAGTTTTGGAGGCATTGCGTGTTGAGTGGCAGAATTCAACGCCGCGCTTTGCCTCGACACCAGAGCGAAGAAATGGAAATATAAATTTAAGTAAATATTTCATCTCCTCGAGTGGGGATCGAACCCACAATCAGTCGGTTTTACAGTCACACCCTGTGCCACTGCGCCACGACTGGCCTCACCAGACATGATATAGAAAACCCTGTATATAATGTTACTCTGTCGCAATCTCATTAATATGCAAAGCGATCGATCGACGTTGTTAAGTAATTATTTAATATTTACTATAGATTTTGTTTACAAGCTTAAACCTTTAAGTTTTAATTAAACATTTTGTGTTTTAGATAGATTTTCTATGTATAATGTATAAATAATCCCTAATTTATTGAGGCCATCGTGGCGAAGGGTGTACCCCTAAAGGGTGTACCCCTGAAGTGTGTGACTGAATACCCGACGATTGTGGGTGCGATTCCCACATGGAGGAATGACATTTTTTAGATTTTTATTTTCCTCGCTCTGGTAGCATAGCAAAGCACGGCATTGATATCCGGCACTTAACACACAATGCCTCAAGAATTCAAGTAAAAGTGGAGAACGGCAGTGTCTTAATAGAAACGGAGTGTCTTAACACTAGGTCCCTTTGTTCTCTCTGTCTATAAAAACTTTAACAAAATCCTCTAAGGAAATGAACCAACAATCTTCGTGTAGCCAAACGATGTCTTACGGCTTAACTATCCTCTCATTCTAACTTAACTGTACAACAATATTTCAGTAGTTAAGCTGACCAAGTAGGTTCAGTATGTAGAACGACTGACATCTTAAGTACGGAACAAAAGTTATAATCTATCA
>DWLH01002079.1:0-11411 GCA_018249795.1 Heliconius telesiphe telesiphe | reverse complement strand
TAGGTTCCCTCTGCCTACCCTGCTGTGTGCGGGATACAGCGTGAAGCTAATTTAATTTAATTAATTTTTGTTGTAGCAGCTTATCTTACGATCGTGACCAGATTGCAAACGTGATGAAAAATGCTTTAAGAGTTCGTCTCATTTCTTAAATTCAACACTTGTAGTTTTCGTAACTTGTTATTATTATTTATTTTTGTATATACTTTGTGTTTGTTCTTAATATTTTTTTTTCAGTTTCACGCTGTAACCCGCATGTGACAGGCTAGGCAAAAGGAGCCTAATGTTAAATTTACCCCTTACTTTGCGCCAAATTCTGAAGGCGTATTAAGTGGCGGAACTCAACGTTAAATATTTCATCTCAACTCAAAATCGTTTAGAATCGCACGCTTGTGCTCCTGCTTCACGACTGGCCTCATTTCTTACACATATATTTTGTTATATTATATTTATTTTTGTTTCTCAACTTATTATTATTATTAATATTAAGTGTATTTTTGTGCTACAATAATGTAATTTTAATAAGTAATTATTAAAATTGGATAATGAAGTTATATACACTCAACTTAAACTTTTCATGTTGGCTAATAAAGATATTAAGAAAATTATGTTTCTACAATATGTGTGTTAACCTTTTCTATTCTGTAACAAATATTTTATTAAAAGGCTCAGAAGCAGTTCCAGAATTTTTTTATCGTGTAACGGTAATTAATAACTTAGA
Organism: Heliconius telesiphe telesiphe; assembly: GCA_018249795.1. Taxonomy (NCBI): domain Eukaryota; kingdom Metazoa; phylum Arthropoda; class Insecta; order Lepidoptera; family Nymphalidae; genus Heliconius; species Heliconius telesiphe. The sequence continues at coordinate 10,693 of DWLH01002079.1, read as the reverse complement.
AGAAAATAAGAAAGGTAACAAAGGTCAGCTATGATAAAAACATAAACTTTTTAGACGTTTATTAACTCTACACTTTTAATTACTTTATAATTAAAATGTATTTCATTCTCAATAATAAATCTTTTTTTTATTTTAAAAAAAATGTTAATTATGAATTAACATTAAACGTTCTGATCTTAATTTCTTCTTATTAACTTATTTAGAAGTAAGTTCCTAAGTGTGGAATAACACTTTAAAAATGTTTAAAAATAATTCTTCTTATTTTATTTATAACACGTAATAAACTATAGTATTGCTTGTTTGTTTGTATAAACGCTAAAGTTACGTTTTTCAGGAGAGCTATAAGGCTATATATATATATATATATGGTGTAAGTTTTAGTTAGCCTTAAATATCGAAATAGCAATAGCAAAGAACGCCATCTCCGCGGATTTTATTTTGGAACAAATGAAAATGATTGTTTTTGTATTACAATGTACTTACATATATTAAGAACACCATCAAGCTAAATATATGTAAGTACATTGTAATAAAAAAACAATCATTTTCATTTGTTCCAAAATAAAATCCGCGACACCCTATATCTATCTGTAATAAATAAGTCACAATAAGACATTTTGGGACAAAAAAGAATTGAAATTGCAAGGTGATATTTAAAACGTTTTTTATTTGACAAAGATATTGAAACTAACGAGCAAACACTATTCCATCATCAAGTAAATTTTATAAAGATTAGGTCTATCTACTATGATATAAAGGCCAAACCTTTATATCTTGTAAATTAGTCTTATACTTTTCGGGAAAATGTAAAATTAAAATAATTCAATAATTCAAAAAAATATGAAATTCTCGAGCTCGTCAGATTAAGGTAGAGTGAGCTAGCTACAAGCTAAATCATGTATATTCCACTAATCGGACAATTTGAAAAAAAGTTTTTGGAATAATACTTTACTGTTACTTCCACTGTTTTGCTCAAGGCTAATAGTGAATATTCTCATAAAGAATGAACCTTATTAGAATAGTATTAAGTTATTTTTTCAACGAATATGCATCAACATAGAAAAGAATAAATTAATACAGTAAGCGTAGACTATTTTAAATAGTTCGTTCTAAAAGTTCTTAAGCTTAAATACACTAACTAATATATGAAATAACAGCCAGCTCTTAAAAGCACAAAAACGTCAGATAGCATTCGATTTTTGAATTTGACGAACAATATTTATTTAGAAAAATATATTTTTTGTATATGTATTTTTAGTGACAAAGTAACCCATCCTTATCCAAATAAATATGTTAGGAAAGTTTAAATTCAACAAATAAAACCTATTTAAAAATTCGATTCTCATTCGGGGAATGACACCCTCTTTCTGGTAACAATGCAAGCCGCGGCGTTGAATTCCACAACTAAAACGATATTCTATTATACTAAAACATACCTTAAAATGTTTTACCTACTTAGGTAAACCCTTCTACGCTGTTAAGGTAGTTGCGTTTTTCATTTACCCCGCAAATGAGGTCATTTGTACCGCACTTTGAAAATCTGGGGACTTAAAAACATTTTGTGTATGAATATTTTCTTTTCTACACTGAACAAATGAACTGTAAATAAAATAGCTTACTTGATATTTTGATAATAATTATTGGGGAATAGTTTGTGAACTTAAATCTAAATATGACAGATATTGAAAATTTAAATAGCTTTTTTTGGTTCGCTTTCAGTTAGGTAAATTTATTTTTACTACTAGCGACTATTCTAATATAAAAACAAAATCAGCTTCATGCTGTATCCCGCACACAGCAGGGTAGGCAGAGGGAACTTGTGTTAAGGTACTCCGCTTCCCACTTACCGCCGAATTCAGGAGGCATTATGTGTTGAGTGGCGGAACTCATCGCCGCGTTTTGCCTCAACACCAGATCAAAGAAATGACAATATAAGTTTAAATAAATATTTCATTATCTCGAGTAGGGATCGAACCCACAACCAGTCGCATTTAGTCCCATACTTATGCTCGTGATCCACGACTGGCCTCAATACTTCTAATAAGATTTTTTTAATAGCCTATGCAACTCACTGATTATGTAGCTTTATGTTTGTGGAAGGGTTTATCCATTGTAGAGAAATATCTTATATCATAAATAGAAGAAGAAAAAGAAGAAGAGAAAAAGCTAACATCGTTAGGATCTTACTTGCACCTGTGCGATAAACACATATATTTTTTAAATGTTACCTCGAAAGTGCGACAGTGGCAGCTCTGTCCCCAACATTTTAAATCTTCTAATATCTTTTGAGATATTTATTTGAATTACATGCTGTAAAGGGCAATTATAATAAACAGTAAATGTACAGCGTATACAATTTATTCAATTGAATATTTAATTATTCAAAATTTGTTATTCGTCTCCCACTTGGAGGAATGACATATTTAATATTTTATTTCCCCCCTGTGGGAACAAGGCGATGACAACGCACGGCCTTAAGTTCCACCACTGAAGAAAACTCGCAACAAATTCAGTGAAAATTTATTCGATGTAATATATTAACAAAGGTTTATGAACAAACGGTAAAGTAACTTTGTTCTCAAAATGGATTATCCAACCGTTTATCAAGGAGAAACAATAGAATGCTCGTACGTTCTCAAATCCCGCATTTACATATATGTTTTGCACTCAGCTTAGTTGATTATAAGCTTAACTATACAGAAAAAGGTTTTTTATTTATTAAATGTTTTTGTGTGCTTTCTTAACAAATATGATTTTATACTTATTTTAAAATAGTATTTTATAAGATACAAGATGAAAAGTTATATTTACTCAAAAAATCTTATAGTGTGTTCATATTATAGTGGGCATTTAAACATTTTTTTTTGTTAATCTTCATGCACAATTAACTTCATTTAGTCACGCTATATCCCTAGTGGCGTAGTCAGGGAGAACGGAGCGCTAAACGTTACGGTCTCCTCTTCCACCTCTTCCACTTCGTCCATTGTCATCAACCTCTTCACATATGCTTTCGGGGGGATCCTCGTGCTTCTTACGTGACCTTGGTCCAGTATCTTTAATACTGTGTTTTCAAAGGGCAACCAAGATCTAGCCCAGAGGAGTACCTCTAGGAACAGTAAGCGGTAAGAGTACTTACCGCTTACTGTTCCTTTATAAATATTTTTTGCCATTCTTTCGTTACTCAGTCGTTTAACGTGCCCAAATCAACTAAGCACGTTGTTCTTTATTCTCACCGTGAAACCTTTGCTAGTACTTACCGTTCTGTGTATCTCTTCATTGGGAATTGGGTCAGCTACGCTTACTCCGCATATCGTACGATGAGATCGCATCTCTACGGAATTAAATTTTCTTTAATTCTTTTTCTAAAACATCAACATTTCTTCTGTATAACAGCGTCGGTACCAGCACTGCATTGTGTACGCCTAAACGTGCAGCTGTGCTGACGTTTGATTAATTAAGACACCATTAACCCTGTTACCGGCAGCAATACCATTCTCCGCATCCATCTAATATCTTCCATCTCTTTTTTTTATCGAAAGGACCTTTAAAGGGAAGGCTTTTGACCTAGGATGGGCTATACATCGTTGCCAGGCGGGAACGGTCGAGAGTAGCTCACCCCTGAAGAATAGTAAAAGCTCTGATGGACGCTCGTGACAGGTATAGCGATCGCAGGGTAATACGTACGCTATCAGGAGGATCTTTGACCGTTGGGCCCCGTGCGCTGAGGTCCGTGCCGTGAGAAAGGACTGGCTTCTTTGGCTCTTGCGGCGTCGGAGATTGTATCATGAGATTGAAAAATGAATCCTGCTATATCCTTTGCGACTTTGATTAGGATTGAGAGCTCGATACGATTTGATTAGATTCCCTCTCAAGAGAATGAAATTTGAACCGTTACCCGAACGAGAAAATGAAAATTTAATATTTTCATTTTCTCGCTCGGGTATTGTATTAGAATGTATAAATCGTTGGAATGAACGCACTACCGCAAGGCGGCCGATATGTTAAATAAACGCACGGCATACACCCCACAGTCGTGTCTCGAGCCGTAGGCGGACACTACTACATACACCAGAGTTCCAGGACATAAAATAGCACCACACACCCGTATGAGACGGGCGGACACTACTACATATACCGGAGCTGGGACATAAAATAGCATTACACACCTATCAATCGTATACCAAGTCGTAGAAGTGGTATACAATATGTCAATGACCAACGCCATACAAGCATAGCTTACGTATCGCGAGCGTACTGCGAGACGGCATCAGCCACGACATTGTTAATGTCGCTATAACAGTTTGCATAAGCCCATCACGTCAGCCTCCGCGACGTCAAGCAACAATCAATATTATAATATTGGTCAAAGATCACTTTGATCCACAATATGTGTCGCTCCTACACATATATTGCTTTTATAATAAATTCGATCCTAAAAGATCGTGCCATCATAAACTTCGATTTATCGTGTTATATTTATTATACATTTGGTACGAGTCTTTATGCGCATCATATTTATTTCTACCACAGTACTTAAGAGTTCGACTCGACCGCTGCCTTCCAACCATCACTACCCACTATATACGGAACGACGGTTGCGACACTCGGGACGACAATATATGAACTCGTCTCGATTAATATGGTATTAAAAATATATAGTTTGTATTATTCATAATTAACTATGTTATTTTAGTGTATTGCCATGCATATTTTATTTTATTTATTTAATTATTTTTAACTTATATCCAAGGTACATACTGTTACATTATACATAATATTGCAATTATAGTTTTTTAAACATATTTGTACTTGGCTTTTTTGTTTTGCAAGTAAACTAATACAAGCTAAGGCTCTTGGAAGTTTGCTCTTGTTAATTAATATATTAATATAACTTTACAAATTAAAACGATTGCAAATACACAAAATACAACAAAATACAATATATTTTTTTTTTATAAAATCGTCCCACGTATAATCGATTTAAAATTTTTCGAGATACAATAGTTTATAAGGATTTACTACTTTCGGCTTTACATAGTTTTGGTATTGATTTTTTTTTGATAAAAAGAATAAATTGTGTGGTTTATATAATAATAACATATAGGTAACATTTTCGTACAACATATATGCTATAAAATATTTTATGAAATATTTATAATAAAATTATACAGGTGGAAGCGTCAGAGCTCCTTTTGTGGATATAGGGTAAAATATTTTAAACCCATACCTAAAGAAATAAATCAAGATACCTGTTGAGATATCTTGATTTATTTCTTTAGCTGTGGGTTTAAAATATTTTACCGTGTACAAATATGTTTAAGTAAAATATTTTACTATACATATTATTAAACTATTGTGTTTAGACGTAGGATTTTTTTTTTCATTTTACGATGTTTATCCTATACCTGTATTTCATGTGACGCAGTTACGTAAGATACCAATAACGCAAACACACTACTACAAAAATACTACTAAAGATTAATCAACTTTGAACTTTGCCGCCAATACCTACGAATCGATTTCGGAATGAGGCGTATGCGGCGGTTTCCCTTTGATAGGTTTATATCTGCGTGCGTCGTTCTTGATAAATGGCGTGTTATTTTACGACGATAATTTTATTATTTATTTTGTTTGAAAAAAATACTTTTTTATTTTTGGGGAAAAAAATAATTAATTGTAGAGTAGTTAGAACTGTGGTTTCATTTAAAATTGTGCTATCAAAAACACTCAGTATGTGTAAAGGATGATCTGATAGTTAATTGCGACGTTAACTCGTTTGAGATATGCAACTTCCTTACAATCTGTAGTATCTCTAGTCTAGTGGTAGATATTGAATAACTTACGATAATGTAAATTTAAATAAATATACATTTAAAGAAAAGGAATAAGAAAAGGAAATATAAATTTAAATAAATATTTCATTTTCCTCGAGTGGGGATCGAACCCACAACCGTCGCGTTACAGTCACACCCTTGTGCCCCTGGGCCACGACGACCTCAATTTATTCTCCGCTAAAAATACGAGATTTTATTTAAATAATATATTTAACAGTAAAACTATCTTAGGACATGTGAGATATGAGTGCCCGACAGTACATATGATGGTTGTAGGTTTCATTTTATTTAGGCAAGTGCTGGTATACTGCATGGTTTAAGTAGAAAAATTGAGACCAGACTCTACCATACGAAACACACCCGAAATTGGCAAAGGCTGAAAAGTGAACAACGTGATATTATTTATCTGCACTGCCACTACGAAAAAGTTGTTAATGTTTACGTATATGTAGGCACATGTACGTACAGAAACCAACCTTTATTTCACGTCCCATCTGTCAATTGCTTGTTAATTAAAGCAATTAGGAGTTCTGCTGTAACCCTCATAGCATTGGCTTTTGTTAACGTAACGGGTTGAGTGATTAAATAAACATCGAAAATCGAATTCTTTAAATCACCACAATTAGAAAATGTTATTTAAATTATAATAGGCATTGTTTATCTGACCGCAAATACAAGGAATTAATAAATAATATACAATATTATTCGTAGCGCAGATGATAAATAATTGTACGAAAATTGTATTTTTAATGAGAGGCTTAATTTAAAAAAAAAAGCAAACCTGTCTAAAGTATACTTAAAATATTTTATATTTTACTTTTAAATTTTCTGCGCATCAAAGTTAGAAGTTTATATTGCACGCTCGATATTTAAAGAACTGAACTGAACTAAAGTGAATATATTTTTAGTAATTTATATAAACAATACTATGTTGTTAACGGCCCTAGCAGGGCCTAGCAGGGAAGGCAAAGGGGAAATAGAAAAATTTTGAAGCATTGAATGGCGGAACTACACGCCGCGTTTAGAATTGTTACCCGAACGAGAAAATGAAAATTTAATATTTCGAGCTTCGAGTTATGACAATGTCATAATGTCGAGTTGCCAGTTATCTAAATAACCTTCTGGTGGCAAATATCTTATTAAAGCGATACCTTCTAATGGCATAATATAATATTCTTAACACTGTTACCTCTGAATCTCAAAAAGTTTTTTTTTCTCTTTTTTCTCTAAAAGTTTGGAATATCAGTTACAATAAGTGCAATTCTATTTTAAAAATATATCTACACTTAGAGAGAGATTGACTGATAGGGCTGAAACTGTACAGTAAAAGATGAATGATTTTACTTATTAAGAAATGTGCAAAAAATTCCTAGAATGTTTAAAAATATTAATGATTTTATATATAATTTAGATAGCTCATTAAACTTTTAAGGAGGCGAAATAACGAAAGTACAAGTAAAAATTTTAAATAATCACCACCAAATTCATTTTTGATATTAGTTTCACATTACTTACACGCTATTTGCTATTTGTTTTAAAAAGTTCATCAACACAATTTATTACACAAATAACGTTACAAGAGAATACCATTATCTTGAAAATATTTAACAGTGAATAAAATGAAACATTGTAAAGTAATTTTGTCTCGTTAAAATGTATCTACAGAAACATTGCTAAAATCGAAAAAACTCGAAAATACTCGAAAATTATTAACAATTTACAATTGTTTGTAAAGTTTATAATTTGTAAATTCGCACTAAATGTTAAAATTAATTTTAGTAATAGCGGTCCTCGCACGGCTTCGCCCGCGTGAACTGTACTAATATTTATTTAATATTATTTCATACGCAATAGCCTTTATGTTGCCCTATAACCCATCTTTCAGTGTAAGTCTCACAAAATCTGTCAGTTTATTTGTTCCGGAGATTAACTCGGACTAACTGAAAGACAGACTGAAAGAAAAAAAAAATGTGTTTATTTTTGCTAAAGCGACATTTTGTTCAAAAATAAAAAAAAAGGCCAGGCCTGAGGCCAGTCGTGGCGCAGCGGCACAAACTGTGACTGTAAAACCGTCTGGTTGTGAGGTAAAGCGCGGCGTTGAGTTCTGCCACTCAACAAGGCAATGCCTCCAGAATTTGGTAGAAAATGGGGAACGGAGTGTCTTAACACTAGGTTCCCCCTGCCTAACCTGCTGTGCGCGGGATACAGCGTGACATTTTATTAATTCTTATAATATAGGTTTCATTATAGGTTTTCATAAGAAATTTCAGAACTTGAAAAACATTAAAATGCTAGGATTTGTTATGAAAAACTATAAAAAACAATGGAAAATGCTTGACACGTTGAACATTTTAATTTTTTTATAGTGAAAGTTTAGAAAAAATTGCCCGCTTTAAGGTTTAATTTGCTATTTGTAGGTATTTATGTCAAAACATTATTATATATTTAGTTTTGTATCAGTCTTTTATGGAAAGATTTCTAAATTGTTACGTTTTAACATCGTTTAACTTCGGTTTTTAAGATAGAAATATTTCGGTAAATAATTACGGAAAGTGAATATTTAATTTTTTTTTATTTCATTAAATATCAAAAAGTATTCATTAACTTTTTTTCAAGTAATGAAAATTCTTAAAAGTCAGAAATAATAAAACAGTAAAATTTATTAAAGGAAATTATTAAAAAAAAAAAAGAAAAAAAGCACTTCACACACTTCTTACCACAAATGTAATTACACAAAGCAAATATCATCGTCGTCGTCGTCGTCCACCAACCAATTTCATTTAAATTAACGAATAGTTTGTGGTGGGACTTAAATAAATAGTATCTTAACATGTATTAACTTTTTCATGTTACTGATAGGGTTTTAAATAAACCCTATCAGTAACCCTATCTATTTTAATAAATCCCTATATATTTAAAGTAAATAAAAATATATGTTTTTTGCTACATATTTTTTGCATTTTTATGTGAAACTAAGCAAGCTTGCAGTAATAGATTAGATAATTCCCTTATTTCACTTAAGAGTTAACCAAATAAAATTAAATAATTTAACCTTGACGAAATTTTCAAAAATATATTACTCAACCCAAAAAGACTTAACAGTCTTCAAAAGACCAGTATGGTACGTCACCCTTATTTTGAAACATTTTCACGAAGTTAATGGAATGCCTGATTAGATAGTGGGTTCCCTTCCATTTAGACTCCTTTCTCAATTTGTCACTGTAATTAATGCAATTTATTTAACAAGCCGCATCATGTAAGACGCGGTGGTCTCAAAGTGAATGTCGACTAAGTTAATTTTCTTTGAAGTCTTATTAAATTTCAGATAGAACTATAAAAGCTATGTAAAAATATATTTACTAGTAATAGTTTAAAATTTGGTGTGATACACCTAATATTGTGTGTTACATGTAATTTATAAAATATATAAAAAAATAAAAATAAATCAAAATCAGCTTCACGCTATATACCGCACAAGGTACCCTACCTAAAGGCAGATGGAATCTAGTGTTAAGACAGTCCGTTCCCCACTTCGATTATAATGTTACCAGACACAGTTACCAGGCATATTTTCTATATTTTAACTAACATTGAAAATATTTTTTTATCGTCAAACATAGCATTAACACTAGATTTGAATGTGTGTTTATGAATAATTTAAAAATAAATTACAAAATACATAAACTATAACTGGCTAGTGCCAGTAAAAGAACTTTTCTTACTCCATATAAGTTAAAGCAGCTTATCTAAAATTAAAAAAAAAACCCTTACAAAAATATATCTCAATCATAATAAATAAACATTCATGGGAAGTAAAAACGTATTAAAATTTATTGATGCGCACGAGACGTAATTTAAGAAAATGTAAGTGTCTAACCGTGTTCGCTGCAGAAATGAAATACAAATTTATACAATGGAATTTACAAATACTCCATTTGTCTTACTTATTCCTATTGTATTTTGTAGCAAAACAAGTTGTTATTATTATCATTTAAACTCAAGTGTTTTCATAGTATTAAATAGAAAGGACATTTTGAATATCGAATATTTCCAATATTTCGAATATCGAAATTATAATACGTGGAGTTGTAGTATAAACATAATAAAAAAAACCGGACAAGCGCGAGTCGGGCTCACCCATCGAGGGTTACGAACAAAAATTGGAGGTGTAGAGCTTTTTCTGAAATTTGCTCTGGTGTCGAGGCAAAACGCGGCGTTGAATTCCGCCACTCAACACGGAATGCCTCCAGAATTCGGAAATTCAGAATGCGGAAAGTGGGAAATGGAGTGACTTATACATAACTAGCGGCCCGCCCACGGCTTCGCCCGCTTAAAATACATGATTATTGATTAAATAAGCAGAATTCGGCAGATTCGATTCGCCAGGAATCTTACGAGCGCGATTGCTATATAACATTCGCAGGCAAACTAATACCTTGAGTTCATTCAAATGACGATAACTTTTTTTTTAATGAACCGATTTTGATGAACTAAACTTTAGTAGTTAAGTTTAGTTAACAAAGCAATTGGTGAAACTTTTAAGTAAATCGGTTCAGTACTTTCAGAGAAAAATGTGGCCATACGTAAAGACAGACAGACAAGAAATTAAAAAAAAATATTTTTGCTTTCTATTATTCTTTTTAAGTGGTGTCTGTGAACTTAGCAGAGCATTTACCAGCAGATCAAAAATAAAATAGAGTTCTCTTCGCATGCAGCTGAGTTCTATAGTTCTTGATAGATTTTACAAATAGTTCTGGCGTTTTTACCCCGGAAAAAGTTACTTAAAATAATGATCTGCTAACTTCCCGTAGCAGATCATTTTTTTGCAAAAAAAAAATCGGAGCGAGTTCTGCACACAT
>DWLH01002078.1:0-11411 GCA_018249795.1 Heliconius telesiphe telesiphe | reverse complement strand
CACAAAACAAAAAAATATAAGGACAAATATTCTAAAAAAAAAAAAATGTCCACACCCCAACTGCACCGTAAATTCTAAACACAGTCAGGGCATTTCTTTTCGCGCGCTGCAAACAAACGTAATTTCTTCTCGAACAGCATCTATCTGTCGAATTTCTTTTGAGATTATGTTAGCACGAATAACAAATCTTTCGGGTCTTGACTTCTTCAGCTTCATTTTCACATGTTTCAGGCTTATTATAACCAAATACTTCTACCAAAATCATTCTTACTTCCGGAGCAACCTTAGAATACAAAATATTTGCTTTATATACAGTTTGTCTTTCCACAATATATAAGATGAGAAGTGAGAGACTATCAGGAACTTATATCCAAATTCTGGAAAAGAAAGGCCAGTGTCTTGATCGGCGCTTTCAGGTATTCAGTCCTAATTCAGGCAAAATTAAGACTTTATACAAATTAATTGTATTTAAAAAGTAAATCCGTGCAAAAGACTACACAATTTATTTAATTGTTACATGTTTATTTTTAATTGAACTAATAATGAAAATTATTCAACAAGTATAACAGGCAGGTAGGTACTTAAAAGAATAATATTAAAAAAAGTGACATTTAAGCATATTCTACAAATATTACAATTAGTCAAAGTTTGTGATGATGAAGTTTGTTCCCACTTTCACTTAAAAACTATTGAATGGAATTAAATAAAAACCTTACAGTGATGTACTTTATACAATAGAATAGGACATATGCAAATTTATGAAAAGATTTTTCTTAATTATAGTCTACTATAATAACAATATAACAACAGTCCATAAGCGAGCAAAGCCGCGTTTTAGTCGCTAGCCTATGGTGAAATAAAGAGAGGTTATAAATTAAAGAAAGATTACTTAATTATTGTATTTAATAAATATTTATCATTCATTTATTTCAATGGAATGAAATACTTTAGTGGTAGTATTGTTGTACGGGAGCAGCATATACGGGAGCCTTGAGGATGACGGGGGCGGCCTTGATGACAGCTGGGGCGTGGACGGGGGCACTGTTGTGTACGACGGCGTTGAAACCGTTGTGGTCGTCAGCGGAGTACTCCACGGACCTGACGGAGCCGTCAGCCTCAACGAAGGAGTAGGAGCCCTTTACGACATCACCGTCGCGGGATTCTTGTTGTTGCTTGTTGTCTCCGGAGTGTCCATCAGCTACGGAGTAGTTGAACTCGTATTTGGGGTAGGCCTGGAATCGAATTGTTTTAGTTAGTTGTATTGAATTGCGATAATTAATCAATATGCATGTTTGAATTTTAAAAAACTTACAATTTCCTCAGGTTGAGCGATGACCTTAGCGACGGGGGCTGCGTTGTAGACAATGGAAGCGGGGGCAGCGTGGTAGGCTATGGGGGCGGGGGCGGCCTGGTACACGATGGGGGCAGGTGCGTGATAGGCGACGGGGGCGGCGTGGTAGGCTACAGGTGAAGCTATGGCCAATTTAGCGACTGGGGCCAGTACTTTGGCAGCAACCACTTGGTGTTGGTCGTGACGTACGATGCTTTGGGAAGAAACAGCAGATGCTGGGGAGTAGTGAATCTCTGCGGGCAGGAGTCCTGCTGAGGACACCGCCACAAAAGCGCAAAGGGCTACAATCTGTAAAATATAATAAATAATAAGTGATGCTGTCACAAATTAATATATTTGCATTAGAATTTAAGAATTTAATTATGAAGCTTACTTTGGAGAACATTGTTGTTATTGCAAATACTCAAGTTGTGAATGATAAATATTTGCACTAGTACACCTATTTATATTTGAACATGAATCAAAAGAGTAGTAATGGAAGTGGCCAAACTAGCTGTTAGTGACCTTAAGGCTTGCAAGTTCAGCGAGTGATATATAGTATAGCAATAGTAATAGAGCCCACGATACTAATTACTAAATATGGGATTTACTCGAGCGTCATAGAGCCCTAATGGGTAACGAAGTTTAGATGATCACAAGAAAACAATGTCATATAATATATATCTTTTGATCGTTAGGGTGAGCGGCCATACATTTTAAAAAATGTAAAAAAACTGTTGTATGGACATACTCGAGCGCGTCAGATTTTGATATTATCCATGTCCTACGTATTCTTAAAATGTAAGTATGTTTATCTGATTGTTTCCATGATGGAAGTGGTCGTATGTAAGAATTAAAAATGAAAAAAAAAAAATCGAACGCGTCAGATTTTTTAAGGTGATTTTAAGTGAAACTGAAAAAAGTTCTTATATAATAATCCGACAATTTGGATGTGACGAAAGCTCGCAGCTATTGTTAGAATGTGTAAAAACAATTTTGTCATTTTGAAATACTCAAGCTCGTCAGATTAAGGTATATATGATTCATGCTCATGCCCTAGACGCGCTTTCTCATAATAAGACGATTATCTGAAGGGACTTGCCTAATATGGGATATTTTTTTTTTTTTTAAGAAATAGCACCTAATTAGAAGAGTGTATGTTTGAAGTAGAATACTTGTATTTATAAGAAAATAATTATAAAAATAAAATATTTCCTTTAGTATTTTTTTATTATCATCTTCATCGATTAATGGGAGAATAATAAAAAGAGAAAGAGTAAGAGAGGAATAGAAACACGGAGAGAGGAATATAGGCAACCCGTAGTTACATTGACTTTATCGATCTATTTTTATTAGATCTAGTGGAATTCACCTGATTATATATTTTTCGATTATAATTTGTAGTTTTAAGTGTTTTATAACAAAAGTAACACATTTCTTTCATTAATAAAATAGATTAACTAAAAAAATAACTAAATACTCATATGTCGTACAAAAAGTATGATAAAGCCTACAAATAATAAGTGATTAGCACTTATTATTTTTAGGCTTTATCATAGCGTATAGCGTAGATTATTTATTATTTTATCTAGTTCCTATGGATTCATAGTTATTTAAAACATTTTTTTTTTAAATTAAGATATAATTAACTTTTGTTGTTAAATACAATGCTAGTTAGATCTATAAAATCATTAAATCAGGCTTCATAACGCGCGACCTTGGGCGCCATTGTTATCCAATACGCAATGTCTAATTAAAATTGTGGAAAGAAGAAAGCATACATATAAATATTAAATACAAAAGATATTGAATAAAATACCGAATTAAACGAAATAATTGTATATTTAAAATATGTTTTTGTTTGCCTTTTGTAATTAATGTTGTACAATAGCTTTTTACACATCGCTAGAGGACCAAAAGGTACTTTATACAATCCATAGGAATCTTCTGCATCACCTAGTAACAATATTTATCCTAAGCCATAAGAATTTTATTATTATGTAATATATAATAATATTCATATTATTTCATACTTTGCCTGGACGCCCCAGATTTTCTATACATATATTGACAATGTATTGTGTAGAATACCGATATTCTACTGATTGCCGGTAACATATATATAATTTAATTTAAAACTTTTGTATACAACTCTTAACTGAACTTTTGTATAAACTTTTGTATGCATCTGTGTGTATGTGACACAAAAATCTTATAACATATACTGTTATTTAAACATTTTTTTATGCAGCTAATCAAATATTTACGTAACACATACATTACATTAATATACAACATTGTACAATATTTTGCAAAAATAATTACTTGTAGATAAAGTATATTAATATTAATATTTCAATATGTAAGATAGAATGTTCGGCATGAATTTTGCCTGGAGCAGGCACGGTCAAGGCTAGAGTTCTCTTATCTACCTCCCCCTCCTTAAATAAATTTATTTATTAACAAGTATATAAAGTAAGTATTTGCAGTATGAATTATCAATCAATAATTTGATTTAATTCATCATGTTCGCTAAAGTGAGTTTTTTAGTCAACTGTGTTTTAAGTAAAAAGAAACAGAAAATGTTGAAAATAATAAATAATAAAAAAATAATAAAAAAATAAATTCTTGAAAATAATAATATAATAATTTTTTATAGATTGTAGCACTTTGCGCTGTTGTGGCGGTGTCGTCTGCAGGGCTCATCCCCGCCGCAGTACATTACTCATCCGCTAGTGCCGTCTCCTCCCAAAGCATTGTGCGTCACGATGCCCCCGTGGTAGCCGCCAAGTTAGCCGTTGCCGCCCCCCTTGCATTCCATGCCCCGGCTCCAGTTGCCTACCACGCAGTTTCAGCCCCCATCGCCTACCACGCCGCACCCATCGCTAAAGTTATTGCTCAACCTGAAGAAATTGTAAGTGTTAAAATAATTTGGATAAAAAAAAATAACATAAATCATGTTGACACAAAATAACATAAATAATTTTAAAAGATTATAATTTAATTTAAAGACAATTCCCAACATAAAAACTCAAATCTATGAGATAATTTTTTTGAAGCTTTATACTGGTATAAAGCTTACAAAAATATATTTAATGTAAGTTTTAATATATTTTTTACAAATTTGGCATTGTTTCTAAATTAGCATTATTTAATCAACAGGCTTACCCCAAATACGAGTTCAACTACTCCGTAGCTGACGGACACTCCGGAGACAACAAGCAACAACAAGAATCCCGCGACGGTGATGTCGTAAAGGGCTCCTACTCCCTCGTTGAGGCTGACGGCTCCGTCAGGTCCGTGGAGTACTCCGCTGACGACCAAAACGGTTTCAACGCCGTTGTACGCAACAGTGCTTCCGTCCACGCCCCAGCTGTCATCAAGGCCGCCCCCGTCGTTATCAAAGCTTCTCCAGTTGTCCTCCACGCTCCCGTACACGCTGCTCCGGTATACCAATACTACCACTAAGCGGATCAGAACTTCTTTATAAAATGATTGTTGACTATTTATAAAATAAAATATATAGACAAACAAATTATGTGTTTATTTTTAAATTGTAGGTAGAATTGATATGGCATTTTAAAGAAATTTATATACTATAGGTAATCACCACCCAACAATTTTATACGCACGATTTTAAAATTCCTTGTTTATAATAAGTAATACGAGTATATCAAGATAAAGTCAAGAACATTATATAATTAATAAACAGCCTTGCTAGCCTAAAGTTCTTAATATGCAAATTATATTAATTCCGTTCTAATTTATTAATGTCTTTATATAATCATCCTCCATTCAAACTCGGATCAATGGCGACATATTGATTGCATTTCTAACTAGTACCACATAATATTTTATTTAAAAAACCGATTATTTTGAGAAGTGGAGAACGTTACGTAGTGGCGGTACTGAACGCCGCACTTTGCCTTCTTACCAGAGCAAAGAAATAAAATGAAAATATTAAATAATTCATTCTTTCTAGTGGGAATTAAGCACATACCGTCGCGTCACTTACTTGTGCCACTGCGCCACGTCAGCCTTAATTGTAATTATGTTTTTATTAAGAAGAACTGTATGTATTCCATGCTTTATTTTGTGTATGTTGTGTTCTGTTTGTGGAATAAAGCGTGAAACTGAAAAAAAAAATGCCAATAAATAAAGATAATGACAACTTTGGTTTGGCTTTTCGTTTTACTGCGAATCGCGTGGGCGTCGAACACACAATCGTTGCGACTATTGTATATTTATAATAGAATCACTTTCTTCATCTTAACCTTCTTAGATCAAATTATAGATTACGCCCATGGAAATCCATTACAATAATGCTACTAATCACTTTTTAAATTAATTTATCAACTCAACTCTTCCAACTGACCTGTTTAATGTTACCTTCTCTAAGCCGAAAGTCCTAAAATAGGAAATATATTTTTGTATATAAAACTTTTTGTATATATGAACTGGTTTCAATCTGGGCCTGTCACGATTGTTACAACATTTGTAGATCAATAAAGATAGTAAGTATCAAGAAAGTCAGATTATATATTAATGATACTTTATCTGTGTAAAGATTCGATATTTTACTATGTCAATTATTATTATAGTTACTGGATTTCTGTTTCTGGATTTTTCTGTTTTAATAATTAACAAAAAAAAAAAATCTTTTTATTAAAATTAATAATTGAAGTCTGAAAAAAGATTATTTGTTTAAAATCAAGCATAAATCGAACCAATGCATAATTTATCAGTAGTGACTGGCGAAGTTTGACATTTAACACAACAGCAAGGTAAGCAGAGGGAGAACCTAGTGTCAAGACACTCCGGTCCGGTCCGGTCTCCAGTCAGACACTTCCGTTCCTCGAAATTCGTCGAATTCTTGAAGCATTGTGTGTCAAGTGGCGGAACTCAACGCCGTTTACAGTCATCGATTATTAGGTTAATATGTGTAAATATATCATGTCTCTATCAATTTTAATTGTCGCATAGCTCCTTTAACTATATTTAAGAATTAAGAATTATATATATAATAAGTTCTTTGATTTTCACGATTATTACACATTTTAAATGAAACTATTTTAACCGGATTAATCGCATATATTTAAGATTTTACATTTTGGAAACCCGACGTTTCGAACACTTTGCAGTAGTCCGTGGTCACGGGTAGACTGACGAATGCCACCTCAGTCTACCGGGTTAAAATAGTTTCATTTAAAATTATATGTATATTGAGGCCAGTCGTGGCACAGGGGCACAAAGTGTGACTGTAAAACCAACTGATTGTAGGTTCGATCCTCACTCGACGAGATTAAATATTTACTTTTTTTTTATGGAAAAGGACACGGCAAACGAGCGTTCGGGTCACCTGATGGTAAGTGATTACCGCCACCCACGACCCCGTGCAATACCAGAGGAGCTACAGGTGCGTTGCCGGCCTCTTAAGGTGGGTTGGGCGCCGGAGCCCGGCATTACCTGATGCGAAACGCAGTGGCATAAAACCACTACTTTACGCCGGTTTAAAACATATTTTTCCATTTCTTCGCTCTGGTGTCGAGCCAAAGCGCGGCGTTGAGTTCTGCCACTCAACACGCAATGCCTCTGGAATCCGGCAGAAAGTGAACGGAGTGTCTTAACAATAGTTTCAATCTGCCTACCCTGCTGTGTGCGGGATACACCGTGAAGCTGATTTATTTATTTTAAGAATTATATATTCCACCATATAATGTGTATATTTAACGTACCATATTATTATTGCGGCTATTGATTACGTACAATTTCAATCGCGAAATAAAACTGAATTCCAAACTTATTGGAAAAAAACTGGTATGATTTTTAAAAAAAATTAAATGGCTTTCTACATATTTAGTTAATTACGTTATGTATTAAATGTGTGTATAAATATGGGTGAGTTTGTAATTATAGCTGCTTTATGATATATTTATCATAGTTTTCTTAATATATGCGAAAGAAATGGAATTATTAAGTATAGAAAAAAATCCTGTTGGAACTAAGAAGTCATTGTTTTTTTTTAACATTTTTGAACAACACTTTTTGTTTAAATATAATAATACGATATTGTAACGAAATTTTTATATTATGTTTATAACGATACAGTGATATAAGGAAGATTATCAAAGCGAAGTGATATCGAGTTTAAAGCTGTATCATGTTATTTTAATTAATAAAATGAAAGTAATCCTTTAGATCTATAGTAATTGATTTAAAGTAAACTAGTTTTTATTCGACTTATGCGTTTATTACAATAAATAAATTATCAACAATCATTTGACACAATCAATAATCAACAAATTTAGTGGTAGTATTGGGGAGCAGCTGCGGCGTAGACGGGGGCGGCCTTGAGGATGGCTTGGGGGGCGTGGGCGGGAGCGCTGTTGTGTACGACGGCGTTGAAACCGTTGTGGTCGTCAGCGGAGTACTCCACAGTCCTGATGGAGCCGTCAGCCTCAACGAGGGAGTAGGAGCCCTTTACGACATCACCGTCGCGGGATTCTTGTTGTTGCTTGTTGTCTCCGGAGTGTCCGTCAGCTACGGAGTAACTGAAATCGTATTTCGGGTGAGCCTGTAATTAAAATTGTAAAGGTGGATTATCATATCAATGTGTTAATATTACTATTTTTTAATTAATTTTTTAAATATTAATTATCTTGCATTTTGTAATAATAATTTATGTTATGCTTTTCTCTTTTATATACCTTTTCAGAGATCTTATATTGAGGCAATGATGTAATTTATCTAATCTGGCTGGGATTAACTCTACATTTTAAACAGGAGGAGTAGACAGAGAGAGACAGAGAAGTAAAGGAAATATAAAAAGAAAAATATTTGAAATATTTATATAAAAAAATAAACTTATGAAAATTGATAATAAATTATTGATTAAAGATGCTAGTATATAATATTAAAAAATATGTACTACTACTGTATAATGTGTAATGCATGTACTTACAATGATTTCAGGCTGGGCAAGAACCTTTGCTACGGGAGCAGCATGGTAGGCGATGGAAGCGGGAGCAGCGTGGTAGGCGACCGGAGCGGGAGCAGAGTGGTATGCAAGGGCTGGAGCTGCTTGGTAGGCAAGGGGAGAGGCCAGGGCAAGTTTGGCGACGGGAGCGGCGATGGCCAGTTTAGGGGCTGAGGCTATTAATCCTGCGGATTCATCATGACGGACAATGTTTTGGGAAGAAACAGCGGAGGCAGAAGAGTAATGAGCAGGAGCGGCTTGGTAGGAGACGGCGGCTGGGGCAGCGTGGTAAGCGACGGCGGCTGGGGCTGCGTGGTAGGCGACGGAAGGAGCGGCGTGGTAGGCAAGAGGAGAAGCTACAGCCAACTTGGCGATAGCTTGAGGCTGATCATGACGCACAATGCTTTGAGATGATACAGCCTCGGCTGGTGAGTAGTGTACTGCTGCAGGTAAAAGTCCAGCAGAGGCCACTGCCACCACTGCGCACAAAGTAACGATCTGAAAAATTCAAGAAATAAAATGAATTATATGTATATTACACGTATATAATGCAATTCTTTATATTATGTTTTTTATCACACACTTACTTTACTGAACATATTGATGAATACGTCGACCAAATGAGAATGATGTAAATATTTTTTTCGTACTGGTTTTTATAGTCGTGAACCGAAATTAGATTACCTCAGATGACAAGTAGTGGAAGCAGTCAAACGAGCTTAAAGTTCAACCTTGCTCTAGGTCATAAACGTAAGTATATCAATACATTCACTGAATTGGATTATTAATTCTGGTTGCAACACCACAAAATTTTATATACTATTGTAGGCGTATTTTGTATACCTTAAACTAAAAATGTCCTAAATTGAAATATAACATTTTGTTAATATAATATTCAAAACAGTTTAAAATTTAATATTTATATAATTGTTGAGTATTTTATATGAATTTATAATTACCGACTAATATTATGATAAAATCAAATATAAATTTACTATTAAAAATAAAAATTAAAAATTAATTGATATATGACATAATAAATATAAATAAATATTTTCAATTAGAACAAAACATGTAGGATATAAAATTATTAGTTAAGTAACATTGAAATTGGCATTAAGTACCAGAACCAGTATGGTATTACGACAATATGTATATTGTGTCGATCTTTAGATGTGGGGTCAAATTGGGGTCAAATCAAAAACAAAAGGGGAGAAATCTTATAAAAAAAAGGAAGCAATCGAAATTTAATATATTTAATTATTGAGTATTATAATTATTTTCTATTATAAATATTTACAAAAAAAAAAATCAATCTACATCATATGATGTCAAAAATATTTTCTATACAATGTTAAAAATACGTCATTTTGGGTCAAGGAGCACTTACTTTGCCAATGTGGCTTCAAGAAAGGTTCTGCTTCCCATATTCTTTTATTTTATCCTAAATAAATTCGTCCCATCTATACCGTTAAATGTACCGTGTACCAAATGTACCGTACCGTGTAATGTTCTTGAAAACTGAAAAATTGAACTTTCAAAAAAATTACTAAATACCTTATTATTGCAATAAAATGCTGAGATGTTTTTTTGCATGATTTGTACCGATTATAGATATTTTGTATTCTGTTCGTCATTTATGTCCGTAAATTGTTTATGTCCGTAAATTGTGTGTCCATAGATTTGGTTATAATTTTCTTATTATAATAAGACATTTTTTAAACTTTATAAAGTTATAACGTTATAAAGTTATAACTGAATGGTCACTGATTTAAGGGTTCCGTAAAATAAAATATATCTACCCTTCCCCCAAGATAATTTTTCTTAAAATTGCATAAAGGCTAATCAAGCTGAAATTAATATTAAATATCCAGACAAAAATAGCTTCTAAGTTAACAATAAAAATATATGAGCGTTAATAAAATTTTAAAATAAAAAAAAAACTTAATAAATTATTCTATAAGTTACAAATGACTCAAAAAATCCCAAAAGTGAAAATTTATAGGAATATAAAAAGAATTTTGTCAGCTTTCATAACTTATACTTTTCGTTGAGCTACAACCATAAAACTGACACGGAATCTTTAGCGGGCAAGTCCGACTCACTCTTGACTTTAATTGCACTCACCAGCAGGAGTGGTGCTATTTATTTTTTTCTATCAACCTGTATATACTTTATGAATGCTAGTTAACTGTAGACGTCAAGATAATCTCGATTCCTGAGCTGCTGATTTGGTCGTTGGTCGCCTAAGCCGCCTCCTCTGAGAAACCAGGAGTCTCACTTGGCAGGAATGACAGCCCTGGCAGTACATAGCTCGTCCATTTCTGCAAACCTGTCTCATTCGAGACACATAACAGGGCTTATTACTGCTTCAACGTCTGGCTCATTGTCATGAGCGAAGAAAGAACTAACACCAGAAACTCACACCCTGAGCCTCCATCGGGGGGCTGACAGAAGAAAACATCATCATCATCAAGATTATGTTCTGTTTAGTTCTTTGTTTATGGCGTTCCAAAGGTACCAGTTGAACACTAACCATTTTGATAACATCACGTTGTATGGAGTTTACACGAGAAGGAATAAAAAACAATATTTATAATAATTCTCGAAGATGATAAGCTGGATTAACGTAGGCCTGGTGAAAAGGATGTGAAAAGGGGAACATGGGAGGAGTACTTGCGCAAAAGAGAGTGTAGAAGGGTGCTTGACTTTCTTAGTTATGCTTTTTGCTGCTATCTTACTGCCGTTTCTAGCCATGGCTATCTGAAAGATATCCTCTAAGAACTTTAAGAAACTTGGGCGCCTCTAGTTGTCAGCTATGAGAGAAGCTAAGCCTGGTCTTTCTAGCTTGGTGTTCATTAAAGTTTCTAGATTCATACGAGCTAAAGAAAACCGTGGGCAGTCCAAGATTATATGCCACACCGTTTCTTCGATGCTAGGATCGCATTCGCATCCTGGGGTTTCTTTCAGCTTAAATAGATGAAGATAGCTAGCAAAACCTCCATGCCCAGTCAATATTTGCACAAGTATAGGGCTCCACTTGACGGTTCTGGTGATCTTGAACGCGGCTATTACATCGGGAAGAAATTCCTTGGTGGTTGCTCC
>DWLH01002077.1:0-11412 GCA_018249795.1 Heliconius telesiphe telesiphe | reverse complement strand
ATTGCGTGTTGAGTGGCAGAACTCAACGCCGCGCTTTACCTCGACACCAGAGCGAAGAAATGGAAATATAAATTTAAGTAAATATTTCATCTCCTCGAGTGGGGATCGAACCCACAACCAGTCGATTACAGTCACACCCTGTGTCACTGCGCTGCGACTGGCCTCTTTTTTATATTATTATTTCTATAATAATATAACGTTTTATATATTTATTATACAATATTATCTTCTAGTGACCACTGTGAGGAGCGCTACATAAAATTTATCCGTAGCGTCGATTACTACGGCAATAACGCTTAATCAAAGTGAGAGGCAATCGTAGCTGATAGCTACGACCGTAGCACCGTAGCACGCTCTACGAAATTATAGACTCGTAGCTAACTACTGTAATAAGAGAAGCACTACAGCATAGCCATTGGATTGTGGTAAATATTTCATAGAACTTATGATA
Organism: Heliconius telesiphe telesiphe; assembly: GCA_018249795.1. Classification (NCBI taxonomy): domain Eukaryota; kingdom Metazoa; phylum Arthropoda; class Insecta; order Lepidoptera; family Nymphalidae; genus Heliconius; species Heliconius telesiphe. The sequence continues at coordinate 10,961 of DWLH01002077.1, read as the reverse complement.
CCCCATGAATGTTAGTTTAGTTAGTTACATTTTTAGTTTCACACTGTATCCCGCACACAGTATGGTGGGTAGAGGGAACCTGGGGACCTCGTGTTAAGATATACCGTTTTCATTTCTGACGTTCCCATTCCCCACTTTCCGCCGAATTCTTGAAGCATTTTATGTTAGGCGGCGGAACTCAACGTGCGTTGCTTCGTTACCAGATTGAAGAAATGCAAAAAATTAAATAGTTCATGTCCCCGAGTAGGAATCGAACCAGCCGTCACGCGTTTTTTACATATTTTAAATCAATCTCTTTAACCACATTAAAGGCGTATATTTAGTACTGTATATTGTTATAAGCCCGACGTTGCGAACACTTTACACAATAGTCCGTGGTCACGGGTAGACTGAGGTGGCTTCCGTCTGTCATAACAGACAGACAGACGGACGCTAAATATACGGGATTAATCCGATTAACAAATTTTATTTCAAAGGTGTATTATTAAATATATGTTGTTCTAAGTTTTTAAAAATAATATTTAATTTTAATTGTAAAAAGTTGTATCTAAAGTAAAGCTAAATAAAATAAATATTCTTATATATCTTTCCATTTCACAGCGTGAAGCTCATTAATTCATAATAATAAAAATATTAATGTCGTTTTTATATTGAAATCTATAGATGGCTTGTATTTGTTTTGGTTAAATAAATATATCGTGATAATATTCCGAAATGCTATTAAAGTATATTATTTAGCAATTTATTTAATTTCATTGAATGATTATTATTAATTATGATATTAAATTGCGTAAATTTAGTTGGATGTGGTTAAATATTTATTAAGAATAGCAATTTTAATTATGTTTCATTAATGTGGCATATTATGTACATTTTGTGACTCTAGATAATTAATAAAATATCCAACTACCCTGATAATATATAAATTTTAATGAAAAATTAAATTATATAAAGAAATTACGCATTTTTACATTTTCTCTATATCGCTAACGGATGAAATAATAACACGTAGAGTCAATAATAGGCACTCAACTATCGATGTGAGAACGCAGGTGTTTGTTTCTAATAAATATTCGTTATCAGTCAGTGAGGCCCGTCCCCGTCCCCGTCCCCGGCCGCGCTGTTAGCGCGCGCGTTAACGATACGCATCGAAGTTAACACGCATTGGAAACCGTTAACTATGATATGTGCGAGTGCAGTTGCTATTGCTCCCATGGAAGCGTTTACTTGCTTTATCTAAAATATTTAAAAAACGGTTCTTATATTAACAGCTGAAGTCCTATTAGAATAGCATCACAGTTATTATTAGGAATGAATAAGTGCCATGAATTAGGTACAAATATGTGTAACTATTAGACAAAAGAGGCCAACGTAGCACTGTTGAATAGTGTCTGACTCTTAACGCGACGGGTGTGGGGTCGATTCCCGCTCGGAGAAATGTTTATAATTAAATTATAGTTATATATTTTCATTTTTCTGTTTTGGTAGACAAAATCTCTGCGTATGTCTCAAAACTGAGCACATAATGGGGATCAAAGTGTCTTAAAACTTGAATGTTTCAACCCAAACAGCTTGAAACTGTCTTATTAAATGCGTTGTATGTCGAAAGGGAAGGCAGTGGGAACCTGGGGGTGGGAACTTTGTGCTTAGACACTTCGTCTCCATTAAAACTTTTGTTCCCCACTTTCTGCCCAATTCTTAAGGCTGTTGGCCTGTTGAGTAGCGGAACTTAACGCCACGCTTTGCTTTGTTACCAGAGCGAGGAAATGAAAACGTTAACTATTTAATTCCTGAGTGGAAATCGAACACACGACGGTCACGTTTACAGACGTACACTTGTGCCCCTGCACCACGGCGGCCTCAAATTACTAATTAAATGTAAAGTTAATAATTAAATGTTTTTATTATTAATCAAAATAATCTCAAGCGTTCAGATATTCGTTATTAGGCTTACACCACCTAACAACATAGACGCATAATTCTTATATTTTAGTTCCAATCGAGTTTAACAATCCTTCCCCTTTGTTTTTTGATCCACTTAGCTAACTTATGTAACAGAGTTTAGAGAGCGCCTTTAAATCGCGGTTACACAGAAATTATTCGGAAATGGCAGGTTTCGAAGCAATTGTGCGAGTTAGGACGAGTATTGCGTTAAAAAGGAGAACAATAACGATTTACATTGTCAGAAAGATTTTTTAATAAGTTTTAGATGACTTTAGATTACGTTATTGTAAGTTTTTTTATTCATATATAAGTATATACAAAATTTTTACTTTATCTTTGATTTAAAAACTAGGGCTTGTGAAGTGAATATATTTCTGACTTATAATTACTTATTTTCTAATATGCGTGCATCGTTTGCATCTAAATGCTTCAATAAAGTTAATTAAGAGTGAGCGATTGCTACCTTTAACTATATATTTTTTAATTCAATAAATTTGAGTTAATATTGAGGAGTGATCAAGTTTAAATAGCTAAGGAAAATATAAACAACTTTAATTTTCAATATCTAGAATATTACAGAATACTCGTTGCAACTCTACACCCGTAGAAATTGTAGCGTCGTCGTAGTGAACCACAATAAGCTAGCAGCTACAATGTAGCCCCGATTTATGTTTCATACAAAGATGGAAATTAGGTTTGTGAGTCACTTACGCGAAACTATAAACTTTGTAACGGCAGCGTTAACTGGCTTACAGAGTTTTTTCAATAATATTTACAATGCGTTATTTTTGCACTACTTATTTTATATATGTTTGTATAAAATTAAATTATTTCATTAAATCGATTTAATAGTCACACTTTGTGCCCCTGAGCCACGTTTGGCTTCTTTGTATAAAGTGATTTGGGAATATATTCTTTTAATATGGTTATAGTAGCTTAGTCATATTATTTGTTATTTCGACGAAGAGTAAAGCTTCCACTAAATATTTTATTTGTATATTTATAGCTTTTTTTAAATCATTTATTTATTATATTTCTAGTGACTAGAAAAAGTAAGTATTATGTCCATACTTAGCATTTTAAATCTAAAATTCAATTATATTTTAGTGTATACATATATCCAAATTATAAAATTGAGCTTTTGTATCGCATTTTAGTTTTAATTTAACTTCCATGCATTTTGCCTTGAATAGAAAGTAGTATAAAGAGAAAGCAAAATATATATGCGGCGGAAAGTGGTGAACGGAGTGTCTAAACATTAGGTTCCGTCTATCTACCCTGTTGTGAGCAGGATACAGCAGTATGAAGCTAATTTTATTTATGAATGCTATAGTGGGTGACATCGAAACACTAACGGGACACAATATGGCCTACCTCACCTGTTCTCGTTACAGATACTATTCAATACAAAAATATTTTTTCAATTAAAACCAATAGATCTTAAGATTAATGCGTTGCAATAAACAAACTTTTTAGCTTTGTGATATTACTATACATTCAACATACACCGGTTCTCCTAAGCCGTGTGGGAAGTAACATAATATGTAAAATAAACTCAACGCGCGCTTTGTCTTATTGCCAGAGAGATAAATGAAAATATTAATAAATAATAACTCATTTCCCCGAGTGGGAATTGAGCCTACAGCCACACAACTTACATGTTGTACCACTGCGCTGCGACGGCTTTAATTTTATTTCTCAAACTTACACTGAGAATTTATAAATATTGGAACAATGTATGTATATTGTGAATACAATGTTTTCAGTTGTATTACTGTAAATATAAAGAAAATATTTCGTGATATTAAATAAAATGTAGCTTTATTTATGTTGCACAATAACTTTATCAAAATCAATATATTTTTTATTGAATTAGGCCATTAATTATAAGTGATTTTGAATCACCAAGTTACATCAATATGTCAATAGTGTCAATCCTACACAAGATTACATACCGCTTGGAAATCAGGTAATGTTGAAGAGAGCCAGCCCAGATGAGGCCAGTCGTGGCGCAGCGGCACGAAGTGTGACTGTCACACTTCCGACTGGTTGTGGGTTCGATCCCCACTCGAGGTGATGAAATATTTACTTAAATTTATATTTCCATTTCTTCGCTCTGGTGTCGAGGCTAAGCGCGGCATTGAGTTCTGCCACTCAACACGCAATGCCTCCAGAATTCGGCAGAAAGTGGGGAACGGAGTGTCTTAACACTAGGTTCCCTCCCTCTGCCTACCCTGCTGTGTGCGGCATACAGCGTAAAGCTGAAAAGAGCCAGAAAGGAACTCAACATTTAGTTTTTTCTTAATATATTTTTATTATAAGCTAGCTTTTACCTATGTATTCGCTCCTGAAGCTTAATGGAAGTAACTAATTAGTAATTGTCTAAAATACATTCTAGGTGGATGGTAACTCTAACTGCGTGCGTGGTCGACTGTGTCGAGCAATTAATGTAAAATAACGTAAAATGTTATATACGCTAAAGGATTCCTCAGTATGTGGACCATATATACAAAGAAAATATTTTTTTTTATTCCGTTTTAGCCCGTTCAACCAAACTCTTTAGCTTTTTAACATTAGTATAGATGTAAAATAAAACCACTACTGGTAGAGTTATTTATAATATAAAATTCATAATTTTCTTGCATCAAAGTGTCACTTTACTCGTTATAAAGGTACATTGTTATAAAAATAACGTAAGAAAATGTGTTCGTCATTTTACTCTATAATAGGCTGAGTCCCCTGAGGAAGGCTGTCGTCCCAACTGGGTCACAGCTCGGCGATTAAAGAGGTTGCAACAAAAACGAGTCCTTCACGAGCTTCGATACTTTCTGTATTAACCAACGTCTACTGCATTCTCCGCACCCTTCCTCTCGCCGTCTTCTTTCCTTTACTAGCGCTTAAGTTTTCTTCAATAATTTCAACAACGCTTAACTCGTTTGAAATATTATCATCATGAAATTATTAACAGACTTTAACAACTACACTAAAATGTAATAGTTAAAGTTTGTTTCTATAAAATTGATCAGCTGAATATTGTTTCATAAATTTAAATATTTAAACTATTTAGAATAACAAGCTTCTAGTATACTATTTAAAATTAATATACTATTTCAGATTTATCGTGTCGCAGTGAGGCAGCATCTGACTATAAAAACGACAGTTGTGGGTTCAATTTTCGCTCATTTAAATGAATTATTTTTATTTCCTCCCTTTGGTAAGTAAACAAAGCGCAGTTTGCAGTTGAATTCCGCCACTCAACATACAATGCAATCTCGAAAATATAAAGGCAGAAAATGAAGAACGGAGTGTCTTAACACTAGGTCCCTACTACTGAGCTGTATGTTAGATACAGCGTGAAGCTAATTTATTTGATTTTATTTTTACAGGTAAGTACTCATCTCAACTTCATTAAGTTCACTTTGGAAATCAGAATAAAATTAAACCAAGTAAACATCTTAATAGTGACGACGTGCTGTGAGGCTCGCTATAACTGAATTGTGTATTCTACTACGACACTGTCTCCGCATCTCTATCGTGAAGTGGATGAGCTTATGAACTATGTATAGGATATCGTTTGGACAAAATCAATTTATATATGATATTAGTTGTCGCCCGGGACTTTGGTTAAGTTTATATTAAAAAAGACTTAATATTTTACCACTGAGTAAATTTCAACGACACGAACTTCACAGTACATAGTATTTTGCATACCGACCAAACTTATAAAGCGGTGTTTTAGGACTTTTTTTTCCGCTCATACTCAGCACCGCCTCCACCACCGCCGGTGTGACGCGTGCGACATGTGTCGTGTACAGGCGTGCTCTACGCAGGATTTGAATTAACAACCGTCGTGTTTCAATGACATTTTACCTTCCGTCAGTGGTGGGCAGAGAAGGAAGAGAGACATGATACTGCTTTCTATCTACTGTCTCATTTGAAAAGTGATATTGAATTTTATGGTAATGAGTAATAACACAAAAAGTTTTTACATACTTCATTAATTCAATATGAGATTAAATTTTTACACACACAGTGAGTGATTGTAAAATACTACGTTTGTGGGTTCAATTTCTAAAAGGTAACAGAGTGTTTAAATACCAGTTTCTCTCTACGTACCTATACGCTGTATATGCAGAATACAGCGTAAATCTAAAAAAATCAAATGAAAATTAATCACATTACGACATTAGTGAGCAGAAAAGGGATAATGTGTCGCTAAGAACTCTGTGCTTATTTATCATATTTTTTAAAAGTTTCCAACCGATTGTTGGTCACAGCGAACATTCCAACTCCAATTCGTTCATCGTAAATGCAATAAACAAAATGTGTGAATATATCTTTAACGAAATTTCAACAACACTATTAAAACGTAATTGTCTTGGAGCGTGTCATAAATGCCTCGAAATGAGAGTTCCCAGAGCTGTTTCAACATTAGCATTTTACCGCGGGCTCTGAATCTCACTTGTCGAATTAATCTCTACATCACGCCGGCGTCGCGTCGGTTTCATTCGTCGAATAAAGCTTCCTAAATCCTTTTCCATCGGCTTTGTTATAAATAATATTTATTTGCAAAAAATTGCGTCCGTCCAAATAACAATGTGATGAATGATGTAATATTAAGGAAAATTTAATAACTTCATTCATTTATATATATTTTTTTATTTTTACTTATTGTGGGAGGTAATAATAATAAAATAATAATAATAATATAATAATATTTTTTGTTCATAAAGGTTGTATTTGCACACTTAACAACTTCCGGTTACAATGACCTCCGCTCAATCCATTTACTATACATATATTATAGTGCTACTAAGACTAAGCTACGATCTATTTCACTAAAGTAATATGACTGACCTCTTTCGATAACAATTTTCGTCACTTCAAGTATATTTAAATGTCTGCTCCTTTCACTCACTCGGCAGCGAGAATAGAAGGTAAGCTTATGTTCCTTCAGTATATATTTATCCCAACCAGTGTTGAATATTATATATTTTTTGTTATTTGCAAACGATGGAAAATGTTAGCATTCGAAAAACAACAGTTAGCTATTTTAGCTATTTCAAAAAAACAAACCTATTTTTAATTTTTTTTTGCAACACTTTTTTATATTTTATTGTGTAATGTGTATAGTAGTTTGAAAAGGTCAAGCTTTTAAGTATTCCAAGCGTACTATTGCATTATGACTGAACTAGTTTTTAATATGTGAGTGTTACTATTTAAATGAGAATTCAAGCTAGTTATAATATTATTTTTTTTTTCAGCCAGCTCTTTGCTACTGTATGAGGTTAGTTTTATTATTTTGTTTAGACATTTTTCAAATCAACAATAGTAGTATATAATAGTAGTAATAATAGTAAATAAATCAAAATAACAATATTTTTTATTTAATATTTTAGTTTACCTCATTCTGGTAACAAGGCAAGCGCGGCGTTTAGTTCCGCTACTCTAAACACAATGCCTCCAGAATTTGAATGAATGTGAGCAACAGAAATATCTTAATAGAAATGGAGTGTGTCTTAACACTAGGTTGTCAGGTTCCCTCTGCCTACTCTGCTATATGCGGGATACGGCGTGAAGCTAAAAAACAAGGAAATAATATCTTTTTTTATGTGTCTATCTACGTATAAAAATTTCCATCATCGTCATAAAATTTTTAGGTAAGTAAAGGAAACCAAATACTTGACTTTTTTTAATAATTTTATACAATATAGTACGTACATTCGTTCACCAAAAATTAATTCCACTCTGATACCAACGAGCGTGCAGCAAGTCTGACAAAAGAGATTCTTGTAGTAGTAAAGAGCAGCTGACCATTCGTAATTCAAAGCGTAGTTGTATATAATAGTAGAGCGCTGAAGTCAAAGTTATAAGGAATGTGGGAGTTTGGAGCCCTAGTTTCAGTTAGTGCTTAGGTTTTGTTCGTCTGTTTGTTTACTGAGAGCCTCTTTGAGAAAGTTTCAGGAATAAATGAGGCTGTGGTCACTGTGCGGGGAACTGACAAGGTGTATCAGCGTTTTTTTGAAAATTAAAAAAAAAAAAAAATAGGATTTACCAGTCAATGTTATCATTTCTGTAGTTGATGCATAAACTTACCTAATTTATTCTTCAAAACTTTTTTTTAAACTTTACATATTATGTTTAATATATTATGTATATTCATTAAACGTTCGTAAAATTACTAAAAAAATATGTAGATAGAACCGAGTAACAAGTCTCTCTGTTCTACAGTAACTTATTGTACCTGTGATGACAGTCACTCCTCCTCGCTTCGATCACTCAGAATATGTCACATGTCATTTACTGTTCTTAGTTTCTTCCATACGACTACATAGATGAAGCCGTAAGTAACAGCTAGTTATGGAAAACGCGTAGAATAATGCATTCTACAGTTGACCTATTCGGGATGAAGTATTAACAACAAACCGCAATTACTAATAGTATATGAGCTATAGGAGTCATAGAGGAGCATCCGCCTTATAGAACTTGTAGTCGGTGATAAATCGCTGCGTGACGTCACGAGCGAGGCTAACTTTGCTAATTACCGTAAATTATCGCTAACTCGGTCTTAAAGAGAAAGCTATAGCTTATTTCCAATAATGCGGTATGAATTTTAAGTTGTAGTTTAGTCAATTTTTATGAAATTTGAGAACTAATTATGTTATTAATTAAATAATTTACATTTTTAGGGTACGTACGTACGTATTAGGTATACCTAAAGAGGTAAAACGGAACTCTTATAGGATCACGTCGTTGTCCGTCTGTTAAGACCATTTATCTCGAGATCGCGTGGAGGTATCAAGCTAAAATTATTATTAAATATATAAGTGTACGGTTTCTCGAGCAGAAAAAATTAAGCTCCTAAGTAAACATAGTCTAATAATAAAAAAAATAACGGTGCGTACTCTATCGGTTTTGATTACGCGGTGAATTTCATACTAAATACAGCAAAATTGATACATAAATGTTCGTATTATTTGACTTAGAAGCTTAATTTTTTTAATACTCTAAAGGACTGTCGATTTAAATATTTGATAATAATTTCAACTTGATACGTCTACGCAATCTCGAGGTATTGACAGACAAATAGACGGACAATAAAGTCATCTTATAGGGAGTTACTTTTTTTCTTTTTGAATTACGATACTCCAAAAAGGAAAAAATATAATTAACATAATTTTGTAAGTTTTTTCTAAGGTCATATTTTTAAAATTTCTTAGGTTTATCAACCACACTTATAATTAAGAAAGAAAATTGTCTCTACCTACTCAATACAGACCATATTACAATGTAAGAATATATATATTATAAGTAGTAGAATATTTAAGTAAATAAAATAAAATTATATACTAAAAACTACTACTACTTTTATTACCTAGCAATAAGAACATTTAGCAATATAATACGTAGCAAATATGTTAATAAATGACATTGAAGTAAAAACTATTATAACGTAAGCTTGATGAATTTCGGTAGCAATTACTATTTTTAAATATAATATGTCCACAGCCTTAGAAATAGTTTCATAATTTCAAGCGCGGTGCGTTCTTTAAGTTGAAAACGGAAAGTTTTTAGTTTGAAATTGTAATGAAAATATTATACCAACGAATTGGCGGTTTTCGCCTTCATAGAGTATTCTCAGTCAAATCATAAACTCTGACTGACATCTAGCGGGATGAGCAGAAATAATGTTCCCTTTTAATAACCTATTCTTCCCTTTTTATTCAATGAGAGCGTTGAGACTACATTTTGTTCGAAACAACTATAATACGTTATCTTCACAGCGAGCCCATGGAATGCTAAGAAGTCAGTATATGAACAATTACATCTAAGTCAAAATATCATCTGCGTCAGGTTTTATACGTTGACGACCATCTAGAAATATTTATGAAAGCAGTAAAAACAACTTAATTTGATCGGTTCTTTTATACAAAAGTTAGCTTTTGAAACTAACTGTGGAAAGTTTTAATTTAAACTATACTGTGGCAAAACGAGAACGCTTTTTTAAATTTCTCCACGATGTTTCACAAAATTCATATTTTTTATGCACTTATAATTAATAAGTTAGTTTTTTTTTATTTTTAAACATTTTAAAAGTGTTATTCCACACTTAGGAAAGAAAAATACTTATTTAGAAAACGTATAAAAATTTGAACGTAGCGGGACTCGAACCCGCGCCTCCTGGAAACCGACCAGGCGCTCTATAAAATTGAGTTCTCTTCGCATGCAGCTGAGTTCTATAGTTCCCGATAGATTTCATAAATAGTTCTGGAGTTTTTACCCCGGAAAAAGTTATTTAAAAAAATGATCTGCTAACTTCCCTTGGTAGATCGGTGCGAGTTCTGGACACATAGGGATGAGAAAAATAGTTCCTGATCTTTTTTAACAATAGTTCTGTTGTCTACTGTCATCTGCTAGCTGCTCTAATCTCTTACTCTTTATTTTTAGACTAAGGATTAAGCCCTCAATATTTAAACATTTATCTTTAATACTTAATTCTTAATGTTTAATCCGTTACTTTTTTTAAGTCTTAATCCGAAGATATCAGATATCAGATATCTGTAATGAGTTATTTAGAATTCCTATTTTATGATCCTTATTCTGTTATCCCTTAATCCTTAATTTTTAATCTTTTATTTTATTTTATATTCTTTTTCCTTTATATTTATTCCTTAATTCTTTATCCATTATCCTTAATTCTACGTAATAATTTACGTGTTAATTTATCTCCGTAACCGTAATATAATCTTTAATCTTTTATCCTTAATCTTTAATCCTCAATCCTTAACCCACAATCCTTAAGATATTATCCTTCATCCTTTATCTTTAAGTCTTAATCCTTACTCCGAAATCTGATGTTCGTAACCAATAATCCATGATCCAAAGTCCATGATCAATCATAATAAATTATTATCGATTCATAATTCTTCTTATTTTTCTTTTACATCGGCTTTTGTTGCTAGGGTCTGTCTCCAACTCCATTTTATACGGTCTTTCTTCGCTGGTTAATTATTTTG